>JAOVYX010022958.1:0-14040 GCA_035668315.1 Drosera spatulata
CAAAAGAGAAAACACACATTTTCGTTATGTTTATTAATTTTCGAACTATTATTTGATCACAATTTTTATATTTATTTGATCGCAATTTTCTGGAGCTTTACATAACGAGTGTCTGAACCAATATAAATCCTGTGTTCTTTGCTTGCTTTCCATTACTTTGCATTCTCATACATGTTAGAAATCAATTACAACATCAAACATAAACGAACTCTCAAAGTACAAGTCTCTGCTGCAGACATCCTTGGTAGTCTACAAAGAACATCAGTGTATTCAAATCAAATATTCCGCTGTATTTTACTGAAAAGCTTAAAACAAATTATTCACCCTCCTCTAGGTTGTACCTGTGGATCTTACTACAGTAGTGGCGGTGGCCAGCCGAGCAGCAGCGACGGCCTGGGCATGTGGTCTCCTCCAAGACTCCGGGTATGACGTTGGGAAAAGCATCTGACAGAATTCCTCCGGCTAATTAGCCTCGGACTCGGTCCCTATGTTGAACCCATCTTCCTCAGGTTCCTTGGCCAATTATCAACGGTCTCTAACTCCGTCCGCAACTAGGTGACCTCTCGATCAACGTCAAGAACTTTGCAAGAGCACCTGCCTAAGAAAACCTACATGCTAGAGAGATCTTGTTCGTTCTCGATCCTCTTCCTCCTCTCCTCTAACAACTTGGACTAAAGCATATGATACTGCTCTTGAGATTGTTGAAGGTTGTGGTTCTCAGTGATTAGATCATTCACGCAATGAAGAAGGCCAAGTGTGCCGTTCACATTCCGCAAAACAAAACAAAATGGCCAGTCATCACATAAATAACAATGAAAGATAGATAGGTAAGGAAGGAGAAGAAGGTAATACCCTATAAAAGTTACGAGTGACACAACGCTCCAAGCTCCCACGTTCTGTATCGGAATGAATATCTTAGTTGAAAGGAAGGGGGATGGACTCGAGCGTAGTCCGGGAATTGAACCTCGTCGCCCGAGCTGATGTCTCAGGATGAATCCTCCAAGTCGAAACATAAGCCTCCTCCCCAGCCTGACCGGTCGGATGCACAACTTCTCGTAGAAGGTTGTCCGACTGAGAAGTGAGCTTGGGCAGACCGGTCTCAGGTCCGACCGACCTAGGAGCTCGAGAGTTATTGATGTGGAGAGACTTAGGGCTGCGGATATCTAGAGGTTTGACATCACACCCGTCTTGTCTCCTCTTCGGCTTGTGTCCATCGCTTTCTCCTTCCCTTTGCTCCTCCACTGGGTCAGGCGCGGGACGACCTCCACTAGATCAGTCAACTCCTAGGATGGGATAGGGGCCATAATAGCAACTTGGCTGGCATTCCTCCTTCTCAACAACTCCTCCGGAGCAACCATACCTACAAAAGGGAATGTCAGCACAAGCAAGTAAAATTATGAATGAGAAACAAAAATAAAACAATACTCACTCATATCGTATTGATGTACAACTGCTTATCGATCAAGTCCAACACTCTAAAGGTGCGTTTTGACTTAATGAAATGGTCAATGATCGATTTGGCCGCCCTCTCGTCCGAGCCAAGAGTAGGTGATCGGAGGTGGAAAAATCAAAACACTCGATCGCCAGTTAGTCGCAAAGTCAAACACATCTCCGCCCGTGCATCGAACATAAAACCACTGGTCATGCCACTTACGATTGTCCTTAAAATCGATCAAAAATACCTTGTCCGGTCGCGAGGCTAGGCGATACAAACCATTCTCACGGTAGTTCAGATAGATGAAACTAAAAAGAAGCTCGGGCGTGATGGCCTCTCTCTCCACACCCAACTCTCGAGTGGCCACATAAAACTCAATCATCATCCTGATTGAGTAGGGAAAGAATATGGAAGCACACATCCTTGTATATTGGAAGATCGAACTGAGGAATCCATGAATTGGGAATCTTAGCTCGGTCCTCAACGTATTGAGGTAGATAGGAAGAATTGAGCTCCCCACCAGAGTACAGATCCGCTTTCCAGACTCGAGTGGAAACTCACTAATGTGTGTGTATACACATGTATTTTATGTATGTTAAAACTATTGTTTTGTCATATTTGAGTTCTATATTTCCTGTTTTTAGTTTAGTTTATTTTTTTGGAAATGGATACTATTGTTTGCGTGTTTTCAATGTAGATTTGATCGAGAAGAGCAACTTTTGGCAATTCATGAAAAATGGAGGAAAAAGCTTGAAGATGATTGTGATGAAGTATGATGATTTGACGATCGTTCATGTTGATTTTGATGATTTCTGGTGATACTCACATGTATTGGATGATGGTGTTAATGTTCAAAGACGTTCAGAGCTAAACCGATGCGTTTGAGGCTTATTTGAGCAAGAATGATCCATAAAAGTTAAACGACGCATTGATGATTCGAGGCCATTTTGAGGGTGAAAATGATGTCATTTGAAGTGTTTTATGATGATATAAGGGTTACATAAGGTATACCATCTATCAGGACGGAGATCGGAGCAAGAAAATGATTTTTTGGTGAATTTCTGGACTGTAACGACCATTACAGCCTCTGTAACGACTGTTACAGTCATAAAACTCAAAGATTTCAGCAGCTATTCAATGTAACAACCATTACACGTGCCCTGTAACGGTCATTACACAGGTCAAGATGCAAGATTCAGTTTGTTTCGTCAAATTTCAAATTGTTTTCGGGCTTTGTATAAATATCCGTGTATTTTCTTCATTTGGAGTAGATTAGGGTTGTTTTCTAGGGCCTTTCGGCCTCCTTTTTCCTCTCAAAACCCCTATTTAGTTTATTGATTTTCTACGCTTTTGGAGATCGAATCTTGATATAACGCTTTGGATCTCTTCAATTCGTCATCGTATCCTCGTTCTTCAACGCTGTATTATCCTTCTTTCTCTGTTTGTTTACATTAATGGTTGTGATGATGTGTGTAATGAAGATGTATGTGCTGATGATGTATTTAATGAGAGAGTAATTTTATAGTGGAGATAGATTTTTAATGAAATTCTAGCTAATACGGATCATGAGATGAGATAGATCACCAAAACCAGTTTCGTATGTTACTATTAATGCATGAAATCTGATCTTAATCCATTATATGTTATGAAATCAAATAGCTTGATCACTTATTGATGACGTAACCTAACTATTAGTCACAGTAAGTGATTAAATTGGTGGCAAATGACAATTCATGATTTAAGCTCATTGTTATTAATGTTCATGTTTGGTTTATTCTCTTGCTTTGATTCAATTCATTTTCTTTTAGTATATACGAGCTCATCGGTATGTTAAGGATCGATAGATCAGGTTAATTATACAAGCTCATTGGTAGTTAAAAATTTAATGAATGTGAAACTTTTTGCCCAAAGGTATCACGGTCAAACCTATATAAATAACGAATCTATATGATATTCATCCATGATTGATCCTAAAAAGCTAGAACGTAATTAGTCGACCTCCCTACCTTTTTATTACATAAGAAAACACCTCAATCTGTTTCTTCCATAAGTTTAGATTATTTTAGTTTATATTCAGTCATTTAATTAGTTTCATCAGTAAAATAAACCCCCCTCCTAAACCTTAGTTTTCATATTTATAATTATTCTTTATAGTGACTAAAAAGAAGAATAAATAATATTACGACCGTCCCTGTGGGTACGACCCTTACTTTCACTACTACATTAATTTAATAGTATTAGAGTGAAAGTGAGTGCATATAAATTCTAATTTGACGTGCCTACAAAAACACGTATCACTCACATGTACAACCCTAATCGCACTCGAAATAATGAACTCGGATATAAGGGACTTCAACCTTTGCTTAGAGATCCTATAAGGATAACTGAAGACCTTGGGTGGACTCTTACGTGTAAGACCCTCGTCGCCCTTTCCGCCTGAAGAATCCCCTTCCAAAGACAAGGTCTAATGGACGGGATTGAAGCAAGGAGAAAACGATCATGCCCCCGGAAGAACAGCTGGTCAAATGAGACCCGACGAGCCGTCGGTCAAGAAGGGCAGAAACGTGTCCCAAGACCTCCTTTACCCGTTTGTACACTTTACCACCTCCAAGATGTCGGGATGACGGGAAAACAACAAGTTCAAGAAGTGTCGATCGATCTAAGGGAACGTCACAAGACGGGTCCCACATCCTCCAAATCGGAATCGATATCATCAAGTAAGGAGCCTAAATTATTATCCATACCTACTTGTGAGAATCACTGAACCCGTGTGGACCAACCTCAATAGAGCTAAATCGAGGACAAAGGACCTCGACCAACCCGTACGAACTGACCTTGTACGGACCGATCTCACCCAACCGCGGCCGCATGACCTAGTCGTGATATGACAACGCTTCGCACGACCCAGTCAGATATACCTCACTAAGCACGGACGGACCTCACCTGGCATTGACGGACCTCACTGGATCCAAATAAACCAATCGACAGTCCGACCTCACATGAAAACACGACCTTGAATTCGGTTGACCTCGCCACAACGGAGCACGTCCGGACGAGATTGGAGATCCGACCTTGGCTTCGGACAACCACAGTACCCTGATGACCTCACTAGCTGGACGATCGACCTCGATAACAATTGGGACGACCTCAACCAATAAACCTGATGGGGTGATGATGATTGGTTTATAGATTGGAGGAATGTTGATGATGGGTTTGTGGAAAAGGAGGGTGATGATTGTGTGGATGAGATGAAGAAGGCTGATGGTGTGGATGAGAAGAATGATGATAATAATGGTTTTGATGGTGCTTCTGAATAAAAGGTTGAGGATGAAGTTGTTGTTGATGATGTGGATGGTTACGTTGCTGAAAATAAGGGTGAAAATGATGATGTTGATGATGTTGATGATGTGGATGCTGGTGATGATGAAAAGATTGGTGTGGATGTTGGTGGTGATGAAAAGAATGGTTTGGATGATGTTGATGCTGAAAATAGTGGTGTGGATGGTGTGAATGTTGGCGGTGATGAAAATGATGGTGGTGATAAAAAAAAAAAAAAAAGGAGAAGAAAGGTGTTGTAGAGGCTGTAGATCCTAGTAAGATCATTGAAGACGCTTGTCAACAGCTCCAACAAGAACATGAAGGTGAGAGCTATTCACCCAAAGATAAAACAATTGTTGAAGCTGTGAAAAAAAGAACGAGGAAGGACAAACAAACAAAGCGGTATTCTTCGAGGGTCACACCAGCGAAGCGTAGAGCGAAGCAACCTGAAAAATAGCCTGAAGTTGTAAAAGATGGATCTTCTCCTCCTACTCCACCAAAAAAAAAAAAAAAGACTTTGAAGATATGTATTAAGGGAAGCAAGGCCGAAAAAGAAAAGGCCTTCAAGATGTGTGGAAAAGATTATCTTCATGAAGATGATCTTCACTTCTTGAAGACTTTTGTCAACACATGTGACATGAAGTACAAACTATATTTTGTACTTCTCATGAACTTTTTTTTGTTTGTTTATATTCACTAACACTTCCTTCTATGATTGTTTCTAAAGTACAGTGGGGACGAATCATATGGACAGATGCAGAGATTGGTTAGAGGGCACAATTTGTGAAGAAGTTTCTAAACAACGAGGCCATCAATAGTTCCCTCATAAAGTGTTTTTTATCCTTGATAATTGTCAGAACAGATTGTTTCTATTGACGGATTGAGATCATGGTAAGAATTTTATTATGCATTGTTATATTCATTTATATGCCCTATGTGTTGTAGTAATAGGCACTAATGATGTGTACATGTGTACTACCACAGGGAAGTTTTGCATTGAGGACGATGGAAGATAAGGAAGAATGGAATAAGGACAATCTTCTTCGAAAATTAGAGAAAAATGCCAAAACTTTAAGACTCTGGATGAAGTGCTAAAGTAAGGAAACCTTTGTGTGTTCACGTTGATTCTATTCCCTCTTCATGATAAGGATCGCTGGCATAGGAGACTTCTTGTCTTGAATATGCAATCATATGAGCTGACTCACTATAACTCGTAGCGGAGGTCTGAAAAGAGATTGTCAAGAACTGCGTTATTTTTTGCCATTGTTATATTTTGTTTTGTTACATTAAATTTGTTTAGGGATCGAGTAACATAGCATGACCTATAGAGGCCAAAAATCCGGAGCTATACATAAATGTCATCTGCAAGATCGAGTGTCAAATACAACTCAAAGAAGACGAAGAATGTCAGCAACAGCAAGATGGTGTTCCTTGTGGAGTTTTTTCTTGCAATTGCGCTGAACAGATCGTGAATAGGACATATGATGCTTCTTTGTTATGATATTGACTTGAAGCGGGCCCAACGGACTTTGAGGCTACTTAGACATAAGGATTCAACATATAAGCCACCCCCGGTCAATGAATAAATTGCTTGTATGAACTGGGTTTATGGGATTTTTGCACCGGTCTTGTGAGTTATGTACACTGCTATGCTTATTATCGTAAACTGCTACATTTATAATCGTAAATTGGTGTTTTGTTATTTGAAAAAATGCTATATCTATTATCATGAACTCGTCATTTCAGATTTGTAAACTACTATGTTTATTATTGTAAATTGGTCTTTTGTGATTTGTTCTTGTGCTTTGTTTATTGCCATTTAGTTATGTCTTGTGAACAGTGCTTTTTGTTTTCATGAACTGTTATTGCGATACAATGGACTGCTATCACTTTTCAACAAACTGCTAACATAAATGTCATTAATTAAAATGTCCTTAAATAATCGAACTTCATACTATCAATTTATCTTAATTAATGAGTGCATTTTTGTTGGAAACAATCAATAGTAATAGTAATATAAAGTTGATAAGTTCAAAGAAGTGGATTGATGTACGCTAGTAGTGGATACATGTTGGATTGATGTACGCTAGTAGTGGATACATGTTGTAAGAAATGAAATTGTTAACATGTTGAAGAAATGTGATCATCTTGTTTCATAGTAGTGGATACCATCAAACATTCATATGACATAGGTTCTTTGTGAAGTTAAGTGCATTCATATGACTAAGTTCTTTGTGAAATTAAATACATTCATGTCACGTAGATTCTTTACATGCAATCAATTTATGATTTCATAACAAGTCAATAGATTAAGTACATTACACATGAACTACGTTAACAATTACAATAAACAGCTTGACATTTTATCGTGAATTACTTTGATATAAACCTATGAACTGCTCTTTTATAATATCATGAAGTTTTTAATTGATAAAATTCAATTTAGAAATACTATACTGCTAAAATATGAACTGCAAATGGCACAAAACTGAGATATTATTGATAAAAAAAACAATGCACTGCCTGTATATACACAATGAACTACATAACTTCACACGATGTACTATTTTATTGTAAATCATGAACTGCCAATGTAAGCTAAACATGAACTTCCTTACGATAAAAAATGAACTTTTCTAAGATCAAGCATGAACTGTCTTGACATAAACCATGAATTGCTTTACCATCAATCATCAGTGGCATTATAATAAACTAAACTGCCTTATGATGAACCATGAACTACCTTTCCTTACATAATGAAATACATAGAGCATCTAACAAAATTGCATGTTTATAATACATCAAATACAAAGTCTTACAAAGTTTTTTTTTTTTTTTTTGAAACGAAATCAAAGTCTCTAATCACCACAGATTGAGATTGGATAGGTTCTCTTATTGTGCCCGAGTTGCTTGTACTTGTTGCACGTTACTCGCCTCGCATTAGCTTGAGATGGAATCTGTTCGCGACTTTGAATATCACGGTTAAATGTAAGTGTACGTATTGTTAGCAAGTAATAAAGTGAGTATGTGAGTTATCATCCCAAGAGGACTTAGATCTAGCGATCGAAGTATGAATAGTGTTGTTTGGGTTAAACAGTCAAAACGTGATGAGTTGTTACGTGACACTAAGGGTGCTACCAACTAAACCAAGCCAATCAAAATCAAACGCTCATAAATATCGAAGATCGGGGTTCTAGATATGTCAAAAGGTAGGGTTGCAACTTCGTCTTTCGATTGTATCTAGTCACTATGTCGTTTCACTAGCTAATCATGAGTCGTGATTATAGATGGATCGCAAACTTGTAATCTACACTCTCTCGAGCCCTAGACTACGTCAAACTAAATGTCACCTTTAACACCTCTTGGTGAGAGGCCATCGCGTTATGGTGAGCATGAAGTTTGGGGTTCCTAAAGTCTCTTACACATCACGAAAGCAGTCTCGCGTTCAATGTGTATTTATGTGGTCGAGTTCTTGATACGAAACTTTCCTCTCGGAGTCAAATAATATCATGAATCATACAACTGATCAATTTGTCGAAGCATTAAGCATAACCACATACTATGACCACACTACAATCAAAACTAGATTAACAACATAAAAGTGACATCAATACAATCATCTGACTACATCACACCCTAACGTAAGATTTAGCTCATGATTCGAGTAGTAAGACACTACAACAAAAACCTAATGTGCATGGAAATCATCATAATACAAACGGTAATAAAAACAAGCCAAGAACGTTAAATCAATCACAAGACGGAATCCAGATCAATCCAATAAAAACCCTCAACGTCGCTTCGTTCCCGATGAATCGTGTCCGCCACCCCTCAAAGAGATCACCCCAAAACCTTTTTTTTCGTGTATGATGTGGTATGAAGTTGAATCCCTATGATTTGGGGCTAAAAAGAAGTATCTATTGGCATTTAGGGATGTGGAAATCTCAAAACACATGCCCTGCATGGTGGTACAAAGCGTTCGGGCGTTTTGGTGCTTTAATTGGTTAACTGGTGGTAGCAACTTCATCATTGCGCCCGGGCGTTTTTGTGGTTTTACTGTTTATTTATCGAGGCTCTATCTGCACGCTCCAGACTTCATTTGCCTCCTTTTTTGTTACGTTACAACCGTCTTTTCTTCCTTTATGCTTTCCTAACATAAACAAACATAAAAATATATCAACAAGCTCAAGGATAAGAATTTTAACCCAAATACATGTGAAATATACAACAAACAACGTCGAAAATGAAGACAAACATAAGTATGAATCATACGTATTTCACCCTAAACAACTCCCCTAAGCTTGAGTTATTGCTTGTCCTCAAGCAATGAAAGACAGACAAAATCAAAAAGGTTCAAGCTAATATACCAAACACTTATAATCGTAACAATCGTATGTTACCACTCATTGTATTCTGTTGGTCGATTCATCAACCTAATGGAATTACTTGCTCGAACAAATCCTAGTTTCACAGCATTGACTTCATAACAAGCACCTCTCACCATCCCATGATCATGAGGATCATTATACATATACTCTCAAATCATAATCATGCAAGGATAAGGGTTCGATCCGAATAATACATCAATCAAAAAGCATTCGTATACCAATCACCCTCTTACCGAAACCAAATATACAATTGCGATCCAAGTTAAGGTCGAGACCAATAAAAAATCAAGATAGGGAAAGAGAGGTTGGCTATTTGCTTGTGTAGAGCTCGGGTGAGAAAGGGGTAGGAATATAGTATAGGTCAAGATAACATCGTAACATCTAAACCCATCCCTATCAAGACATTGTGTCTTGCGTGAAAAAATATCGATTACACTTAATCAACCATACAACTTCTTCAAGTCACCCCCTTTATTAGGATTGATGATTTCTCAAGTTACAACAACTTTGACACAATAAAGAACACCTATTGCTTTTTTATTTTATTTTATTTTAAATGAGCATATAACAAAGAACATGGCACCATGGCCTTGACACATTGTGTGCCGTTTTACATAACCAATGAAAGTTTAAAGGCTCTCCAGCTTTGGCACATTGTGTGCCTTAATACATCATTACAACCAAACAAACCACCCACACAATATATAACCCTCCCATCGTCGTCTTGACTCGTACATGAAATAGGGTTCGAAAGGGTTCTATTTGTGGAGTTTTATGGCATGAAAATTCGAAAGAAAATCCAAAGTCGAGTGTACACATGCTCAATCAAACAATATATCACATACATATGGGCTGCAGAGAATAAAAATAGATGGGGATTAGCGTTAGGTAAGTGAGGTCTAGGCGCTTATGGCAACATAATAAAGGGATATCAATGATCAACAATTGCATAGCTCTCCGCCTTACCACTAACCGAGTAGCTAGTAACTTCGTGCTCGATGTGTTACAAGGGTCTAATCCTATCGTTGCCTCTCTCTCCCGTGTTTAGTCCCCAAAACATGCATTTGTTAGGAGTATAATAAGGTGATGTGTCGGATGGAGTCCTGCTATAAGTTCGATAGGAGTATCAACTTAGGCCGTCCTAAATTCGAGGATAAGACTCTCTTGCCATTTTTTTGTAGCGTTTAAAACCATCTTCATGCTCCCTAAAGCTCGTCTAACTTGCTAGTGCAAGCACGACAAGTGCTAACTCAAAACCTACTCAATCCTTGTCCGCACATCAACCATACAAAACTTCACATCAACCATGACACATATCCTAACCCTAAACGTGACACCACATTAATCTGATTCTAACTCCCTCCCCCAAGCTTAATTTAAACATACTCCAAATACGATAAAAGAAATTCAAGGAAAAGAGAGTTGGAAATGACTTATTGAAAGCAAGAAAACTCCCTCGTGGTTTGCCTCCCACACAACGCTTGGTTTAACGTCCTCGGCCCGACGTTTTGAAATTCTCAATCCTACTTTGCATTCTCTCGATGGATACATGACTTAGGTACCTAAACCCTAGTCATTCCTTGTCGGGCAGGTTTGATATGATTCCCAAGAAACCGCTTCTCAATCCATGATTTACTTGATCTATAAGAGTTTTCTGGTGCTTTTTTGTACCTATAATGAGGAGAATGATCAAATATATCACGATAACTCTTAGCACAACAACGATTTGTGTTTGAACATCTCTTCCCTTTCTTAAGGCGATGAGTGTTCGTTCCACAAGATCGTGCCGCCTACTTGGATTCCAAAGGACAATAATTGTATTCGGTGCAATCTTTCCCCTTAGGTCATGGACCTCTTTCTCTAAATCATTGTTTTTCAACACAAGGTTCTCATTCTGACACGACCCGTCGCAAGATGTGCAAATTAGATTTATATCCGTACTACTAATTCTGAATAATTAAATTTATGTAGCAGTGATGAGTAATGGACCACCGGGAACGGATTTACATTATAAAATAATTTAACTGATCTTCATAACTTTTCAACGAAATTAAAATGGGGCGGTTTAGTTGATAAAAATAACGGAAATAGAAAAGATAATTTAACTAAAGAATTATTTTTTTGATTTTTGTTTAAAAGTGTACTTATCATAGTTGATAAAATGTATGGCGATAGTAATCTTCACTCTTCATGGATTTAATCATTGACTAACATTTTCATTTCATGTTCATTTATGATAGGTGTTTGTAATAAAGTTCGACAAAAGGAAAGTTGTCGATATAGATATTGGTTACCATAAGCATGTCATAACGAAACTAACACACTTACTCTATGTCCAAACGAGAATGTAACATAGGCTAAACATGTCGCATTATGAATATTTCTCTAACACCTCATGACATTGACCTAACACAGATTAGCGTCATTTCATGCTCGTTTTCATGTGATCATAGGTTAACCAAAAGAGAATGCCATTCACCTATGAGTTTGTTACTATCATCAACCAAAAGAGAATGGCTTGACTGCATACATACATCTCCTATGTACTGAGGTGATCAATCATAATACATAGAATAAGTAATTAGGGATAAATCAACACATAAATATGATATCACAAGCCTTGAACATGAAATTAAGGAATACAGGCATCAGTCTCATAAGAATCCATGAAAGAATTCCAACTACTATGCCATACTAGAGTCTTATGCTACCATAGTCATGGATGAAGATGACAAATTCAACAGACAATCGAAAGAAGTCATTACTATACAACTAGAGATAGAGTATAAACCCAACAACCAATGATAATTGGTTTACGAACACAACCGATTACAATTCGCATGATGATGATCCAACAGAGCGTTGATCGGAGTCATCTGAGATAAACCTCTCGTCAATGGTGTCAAGAGAAGACCACTTTGTTGCCGTCCCGGCCTTGTCTCCGATGGCAATCCTAGATAAAAATTGTCACCCCTCGTTCTTTGAAAGTGGGTATATATGGGAAATGTAAAATAACTGAAATCCCATCAAAATAGCAAGATAAGATTGTGCAGTTTTTAGGGGGCGTATGGCCTTTGCGTAGGTGGCATGGCCAATGCTCACTGCGCATGGTCCTTGCGCAAGCCTCGTCGCCCCTCGTTCTATGAAAGTGGGTATATATGGGAAATGTAAAACAACTGAAATCCCATCAAAATAGCAAGATAAGATTGTGCAATTTTTAGGGGGCATACAGCCTTTGCGTAGGTGGCATGGCCAGTGCTCACTGCGCCTCATAGCCCATGCTCAGAGAATACCAGAAAGCTTCTGTCATGGTCCGTGCTCAACAAGCACCGCCCGTGCTCACTTAAAAACTGTCATACTTCAATTTTAAAGCTCCAAAAAGTAGTAGACATGTCTCGGCTTATTCACGATCAACCAGAACCTCAGAAATTCAGCTTCAATTCTTCTTCCACGCAGCTTACGACCAAAATCATGCTATATTCTTCATCCTGCAATAAAAACAAGAAATACGATAGTATCGACACTCTAACCATAAAAGAAACTAAAACGACTCAAATTAAGGCTAAAATAAACAAAAAACACATAACTAAAACTAAAAAAATGATGCATGTTTTCACACTCATCACATTCTCAACTTTCAAGCATGCATTCGAAGATTCCAATGACTTGACGTTGCTCCCTCAATACAACCTCAAGGGACTCGTCAAGATCGTTATACTTAGCATTGGCACAAGGAGTGAAACGAGAGGACGTAGTCATACCTTTGAGACAAGCCTCTAGCTCACCTAAAGAACGTGTTACCTCGTTTTGAACCTTTGGATCTAGTACTTTCTCCGTTGAGTTGTCTTCAAATATCGTAATCCTATAGCACGAGTCATGAGTGTTCAAGGCATTTGACGCCTTGAATACCTTGAAAATAGCTTCCTCCCCTTCAACCCAGAGCTTCAAATCTTTACTTTTGATGTGGATCAATGCCCCTCCACTTTCTGGCTTCCCCAAGATAATCGACACATTGTCATCCTCTTCCATGTCCAAGATCAAAAAGTCAGCGGGAAAGAAGAACCGATCAACCTTTACGAGCACCTCCTCAAGCGCTCTTCTCGGATGAGTAAGGGAACAATCCGTCATTTGTAGAGTCATGTAAGTGGGCTTTAAATCCTCGATTCGAAGCTTCCTACAAAAAGAATAGGGCATAAAGTTAATGGAGACACCCAAATCACATAAGGCCTTATCTATTTTAACCTTCCCAATGGTGCACGGGATTGTGAAACTCTCAGGTTCATTGAGCTTTTGAGGTAGCTTCCATTAGATGATGGCACTACACTCCTCCTTGAGCTTAACTATACTAACCCGAAAATTTGTCGGGTTTTAAATATATATTTTGGATTAAAAATATACGTACGACGCGTATGCAACGAATGCGTAAATAAAAATTTAAGAACAAAGAACGTTACATTGTTAAAGTTATTACACATTTGAGACACAGGTTTGAGCCTGAAAATTTATGATCATTGAACGAATTATTGTTATAAAATATTTCGGATAATTAAATCGACAATGATTAATTATCGAGAGATGTTATGATCGCAAATTTATTTTTAACGTACGAATCAACGTTATAATTTTATAACGTAACGGTTTTTAGTCTCAGAAAGTTATATCGTTAAAAAGAATACGATATTAACGTGTTTGATACGATTAAATCGACATGAATTAATTAACGGAAGATTATTTATACGAAACTGAGATAAAAATAATTTAAGATTAAAACAACTAAAATTAATTTAAGATTTGACTATTCTAGAAGTGGGGGGGTTTGTTTAATTTGCTTAATATCTAACTAAAGTTGCAGAATTTATAAACTAAGATAAATCACAAAGGTTGGAAACTTGATAGATT
>JAOVYX010022959.1:0-14040 GCA_035668315.1 Drosera spatulata
TTATTATTATTATTATTATTATTATTATTATTATTATTATTTTCCTCTGGTGGTCCGAGGCCTTCATAATGGACTCCCTAGATCTGAAATACAGATAAGAACCAAGCAAAATAATAACATATGGAATGTTTGGGTTAGACAAGGTAACAGTCCAACAAATCCTCCCCTCCAACCCAGAGAAGGGATCTCAGTAACAATGCATCAAGTAGAAACCATGCCGGTAAGGAGTCGAGAAAACTCAAACTTCTGCTTTGAAAGAGCCTTAGTCATCATGTCTACATCATTGTCGTCGGTGTGAACCTTCATCCAAAGTAGTTCTTTGCATGTCTCTGTCACTGCAATGAACTCTGTTTTTGTAGTTAACAAAGCAACACATCTTTGGAGTTTGGACTACAAAGCAAAAGCTTCACCTACAAAATTGATCACATACCCTGAAGTAAACATTCTACCAACAATATCTCCTACCACATCTGAATTTGTGTAACCAAGCAGAAACGAATCGTTACTCCCAAATGAAAGTTTCAAACTAAAAGTGCCGCGGAGATATCTCAGAAGCTACTTCAATGCACTCTAGTATTCTCTACCAAGATTGCACTCTAGTATTCTCTACCAAGATTGGAAGTAAATCTGCTGACAACTCTCACTGTACGAGTTATGTCTGGTCTGGTGCAAACCACTGTATACATCAAACTACCTACTACAGAAGCATAAGGAACTTTTTTCATCTCTTTTCTCTCTTTCTCACTTGACGGATATCGTTTCTTGTTGAGTTTAAAGTGTGTAGTGAGAGGAGTGCTCACCACCTTAACCTTATCCATCTTGAACCTCTAAAGTGTCTTTTTCAATGTATTTCTCCTGAGATAATCATAGGCTCTTTGCTTAGCTCACCATTCTATCTATTATACGATGATAGAAGTTCTAATCTAGAATAAAAGAAGCTAGCCCCTAAACTCAAGCTTATTAGAAGGGGGGAAATGGGCTACTGATTCCTGACGGGAACTGAACCAATCCGCATTACCCAATGCTCTGTCTAACTTCTTAGACCAAGTCAAAAGTTGGCTTGTGAAACGAATATCATAAAAGCCTAGCTGATTTAGGCAATAGTTGAACTCATCCATCCTTAGATACCAGCTCTCGTTACCCCCATTGTTTTCACCGAGAGAACGAATGACATTGAAGTCACCAAGTATATAAGAATCTCTTTAACTGATCCCAAATCTTTCACCGTGAAAGACTTACTCGATTCCTAGTTCAACCTCTTGATTTGGAAGCATTTTGCCCAACTATTAGCATGTCATCAACACATATGATGAAATCATCGTCTGAGAACCCTTGCACGAACACAAAGTGATCTAAAGTAGTCTTTTGATTGGCGTGCTCTCCCATAAAAGACTCTAATTTTTTGTACCACTGTCTCGACGCTTGTTTCAATCCGTACAAGCTCTTTTTCAACCTACCAACAAAGTTCTCCTTATCTTTAACATTGAAGCCCTCTGACTGCTTTATGTAGATCTTTTCCTCTAAATTGTCATGAGGAAAAGCTGTCTTCACATCTATCTGCTCGACCTTGAGATCAAGTATGGCTGCTATATCCATAACAACTCTGATTGAAGATATTTTCACAACTGATGAGAAGATCTCATCATAATCAATCCCCTTTTCTGACTGAAGCCCTTGACGATCAATCTACCTTTGTATCGCGGCTATGAAGTATTCTCATCATGCTTTAACTTGTAAATCTAGCGATTCTTTAAAGCTTTCTTTCCTTTCAATAAAGCTACCAACTCATATGTCTGATTTTTATGTAAGGAATTCATCTCGTTTCGCGTTGCATCCATCCACTGTTTTCATTAGCAACAAATTCTTGAAAATATTCAGGCTCATCTGAATCTGCCAGCAACACATACTCATCAAACGAGTATCTAGTAGATGGTGTATGAACTCTTACACATGAGGAACTATCGGTGCTTGCTACTAAACATCAACAACTTCCTCTGGCTGAACATCAAACCCATCCGCACCCTGTTGATCATATTGTGCCTGATTCCCCCTCGGTACCTCCAACTCAAGCTGATCATCACTCCAAAGTTGATCTGGAACCTCATCAAAGACCTCATCAGGAATTTGACTCTGTAAATCAATAGTCAGAATCACTTCAATTTCAACACTGGCATCAGAATATCGGAATACTACCTTCTCTGCCCTCTGAATATCTGCTATTGTTTGATCCTCCATGAACACCACATCTCTACTTCTGATGATGGTCTTTTCAAATGGATCGTACAGTTTATAGCTGAACTCATCAGAACCATAACGAAGAAAGATACATTCACGAGTCTTGACATCTGACTTGGATTTTCCATCCTTCGGAACATGAACGAAGGTCTTGCACCCAAATACTTTCAGATGATCGTAAGAAATATTCTTACCATTCCAAATCCTGTTTGGCACATCACCATCTAAAGCAACTGATGTGTGTGAAAACTTACATCATTTTCTTAGACATAGTTACGTGTTTGTGTCGATCTTAGTCTTAGTTTAAGTCATTTTAGTTCCTTTTACTATTTAGAGTATCGATACAGCCATATTTCTTGTTTTTCTTCCAGGAATCAAAGTATGAAGTGTTCATTGAAGTTTTTGGTTGATCTTGGAGGAGTTTAGATGTGTTTATCAGTTGTTGAAGCTTTAAAGATGAAATATGCATGTTTTGTGGCAAGCACGGGCCGTGCATATCAAGCACGAGGCGTACAGCATGGAGTTATGCAATGTTCTGAGCACGGAGTAGAAGCAGACCAAGCACGGGCCGTGTCCCACGCGCACGGGCCGTGCGTTCTTCAAAAATTACGCAATCTTATCTTTCTATTTTAGTGGGATTTGGGTTGTTTTGTATTTTTTATATATATCCACTGCTAAATTCGAAAAAGGAGACGATTTTATCAGAGTTTTTCATCATAAACGAGAGGTTTATCACAAGCGACTCCGTTCTGAGCTCTGTTGGTCCATCAATCATTGCGAAAATTGTATTTGACTGTTTGTAGGTCAATTGATGACTTCTTTCGATTGTTTGTTGAATTTGTCATTTCTATTCATAACTACGATAATGTAAGACTTTAGTATGACATCGTAATTGAAACTTTTTCATAGATTTTATGAGATGTGATTTCGGTATTCAATGATTTCATGTTCAAGACTTATGGTATCTTGTTCATGTGTTGATTTATCCTCAATTACTTATTTTATATATTATGCTTGATCACCTTAGTATATAGGAGAAAAATATATGCAGTCAAGCTATTCTCTTGATAATAGTAGCAAATTTATAGGTTAATGTCATTCTTCTTTGGTTATCCTATAATCATATGAATATGAGCATGATTTGACGCTAATCTGTATTAGGTTAATGTCATGAAGTAAGAGAAATATTCATAATGTAACATGTTTAGTCTATGTTATATTCTAGTTTGGTTATGACATACTTTATGATAACGAATAGTTTACTTCGACAACTCTCTTTTTATCGTACTTAATTAAAATACCTATCATATAGAACATGAAATAACAATGCTAGTCAATAATTAAATTCATGAAGAGTGAAAATTACAATTGCCATACATTTTCAACTTTGATAAGAACCCTTTTAAACAAAAAAAATTCTTTAGTTAAATTGTCTTTTCTATTTATGTTCTTTTCTATAACAAACCATCCCCCCTCCCCCCAGGAGATTGATAGATCATTAATTTAATTCACAAAATCTGAAAAAGATCGTTGTTTATGGGATCGACTTGTGATCATCACTTCTATATTTTTGTTAAAATTGTGTTGTGTGAAGTAATACGGATATTTCAATTTGTAATACCTTGCGACAGGTTTTATCAGCAACTATCGGAGAATGATTGAGAATGTGAACCACAGTATTCCATTCCTCATCCCAAAATGATTTTGCAAGTTTAGCATCTACAATCAAACATCTCACTCTCTTCATCAAAGTTTTGTTTATCCTTTCAACTATGTCATTCAATTGAGGAGTTATAGGAGATGTCTTTTGATGTCTG
Source organism: Drosera spatulata (assembly GCA_035668315.1). Lineage (NCBI taxonomy): Eukaryota > Viridiplantae > Streptophyta > Magnoliopsida > Caryophyllales > Droseraceae > Drosera > Drosera spatulata. The sequence continues at coordinate 4,053 of JAOVYX010022959.1, forward strand.
ATATCATGTTGCCTGTAGTATTTAAAAAACGGACAAATATACTCATCACCGTTGTTTGAATGGACACATTTCAGATTCTTTCCAATCTGTCTATGAACTAAAGTTTGAAACGGTTTGAATACATCAAACACTTGATCTTTTGTTTTCAAGAAATAAACCCAGAGCTTTGTTAATGATCATCAATGAATGTGACAAAGTAAACAGCACACTAAGTGTCGCTGATCAAATCGGACCACAAACATCTATATGTACCAACTCTAGCAGACATGATTTTCTGGAAGAAGGGTGACTTTTAAATGATACCCTGTTGTTTTTCAGCTAAATAATATGCACACATCTCAAGTTTTGCACTCTTTACTCTAAAAAATAAATTCTTTTCTACTAACACACTCATTTCTTTTTTGCTCATGTGACTAAGCCTTTTATGCCAAAACTCAGTTGCATTTCCGTTTTTTTGTAACATTGCATTTGTCCGCATAAATCTTAACATGCAATAAGTACAAAGAAGAATCCTTCTTTCCTCTAGCCACAACTAAGGAACTTTTATTGAGCATCCAAGAGCCATTCACAAAAGTGCTACAAAACCCCTCGTCATCGAACTTCCCGGTCAAAATCAAATTCAGACGGATACCTGATACATGTCTGACGTCCCTGAGAACTACCCTTGACCCATTGGTAGTCTCTAATCATACATTTCATATGCCTATAACTTTGACGATGTCGTTGTTCCCCATTTTCAAAGTGTCAAAGTCTTCGGATGTATAAGAGTCAAAGAACTCCCTCTTTGACGTGATATGGAGTAAGGCTCCACTTTCAATCACCCAACTCATACCAATGCATAATAAAGTGACATTATCCTCATAACACACAATAACGAGTCCATCTATAGCAGGCACGATTCGAGAATCAGTCTTAGATCCTTTCCTTCACTACTGCTCGCACTATTTTTCTTCTCTTGCCTTAGTTGAAAACAATTTTTCTTGATGTCGCCCATCTTGCCACAATGATGGCATTCAATATTTTTCTGTCATGACCTATTGTTACGACTCTTATACTTACCTCTTTTACCTATGCTCTCGCTCCTCCCCCTACTTTCACTAACTAAAGTCTCGGGTGAGAAGAAAAAGAACCTTGAATTTTTTTTTTTCATCTTCCCGTTCAAAATACCACTTCTGGTAAAGTCCAAGGTGACAACACTTTCAGGAGTTGAGTTACTCAAAGTCATATAGAAAGTCTCCCAAGAGTCCGATAAGATACCAAATAACCAAAGTCCTTATACCTCATCCTCAAACTTAATATTCATGGCTGAAAACTTATTCAATATCCCTTGAAACTCATTTAAGTGATCAGATACAGATTGACTATCCGTATATTTTAAGCCCATAAACTATTTAATCAGCAATATTTGTTGTTTATTCCTAGCATATAAGGACTCCTACTTACTTCACAATTTCTTAGCATCCAACTTCGTACTAATGTGATTCAATACACTGTAATCAACAAACTGCCGAATGAAACCGCATGCATCCTTATGCTCCTAGATCCATTCGTCATCTTTTTTATCATCCGATTTCTTGTCATCGAACACAGGTAAGTATCATTGCTTAACACATAAAGAAGATCCTTCAATTTTCCTTTCTAGACATGGTAGTTTTTATCATTTAAACTAACTATCCATTGGTATCGTTTAAGCAACTCATGCTTTGATACCGCTTGTTGGGAAAAGACGCTAACTTTTTCGATTTGCTTAAACCTGCAAGAAAATATTCTAACAACCTAAAGGATAATATGCAATCCAAAAAATCAAAGACAAGTACAACACATGCCTTTTAACAAGAAAAACCTCCCCGAAATCAATCGATAAAAACCACGAGACCGATCACGGAGTCCACCCAAATATTTCACTATCACGATTTTTATATAAAATCAAGTTTCACTAGGTACAAAACCTAGATATCATCACAAATAAGATGAGAACGTCTCTAATCCTACAATGATGGGATCCACATATATATAGTGAAGATCAAGAGGTAATGGCAACAATAACAAGTGAATTTCAAAAGGGATAATTGATTAAAAATTCCTAATGGAATTTCAATTTATACTTAACCCTTCAAAATATCTCCTTAATCTTGTTCATAATCGGTCTAAATAAGTCTGTAAAGTCTATAAAACTATCCTATTTATTCGCTTAATAAAGAAACATTGCATATATCTTTTTAACCTTAACTTCCCTTTTAATTTTTTGAAAAAATTGAAGACTCTTTTTTAAAGGCTCTATATAAGTGCATGCATGATAAAAAGGATTTCTTTCTAATTATTCGTTTTTTCTTCTTTTGGGTGGTAAATTTTTCTCATAATCTGGAAGGTGAATCCAACCCATGTCTGAATTGAGATCGATAAACTGCTGCAAGTTATTCCTTTTTGAATTAGATAGATTCATATCTAAAAAAGGTTGAATACGTTTTACGTCCAATTTACAAAATTTCGTCCAATTTACACCCAAGTGACCTTTTCATACAAAACTTACCTTGATTTAAAAAAATAAAAAATACTCCTTTCGTTTCATATTATAGACAATATATTGATTCGATATGCGATTTTATGTATATGTAAAATTTGATGAAGAAAAAATATTTTTTAAGTGTTAGTGAGATTTACTGTAACAATATGAAAAAAGATAGTGAATGTATTGTATAAAAAATGGTGATTGTTTTGATTTTTTTTAACTTAAAAAAATTATTAAATAATATGTTATATATATTTTGAAACCATCCAAATAAATGATAAGGAAGGAAATCCATCCGTGGGAGGGGAGAGATGGCAGAGAGAGAGAGAGAGAGAGGCTCTCGCACTGATGACCAACGTCGACCTCCAACCATCGGATCCGCCGACGGCCAAGGACGTTGCTCTCCCGTCGACCTTGAAGCCCAGGTTTCCTAATCTCGCTGATGGTGTCTTCGGATCCGACGATGAATCATCCTGATCCTGATGGGAATAAGCTCATGGCGTGGTTTGGAGGTCGCTGGTTCAATAGATGGTGTGAATTCCGATCCAAGGGCCCAGAATTGGTTCTGGTCTTAAAGCAGGGCGTGGGTGCGATGGTTGATCTTGGTCGGGTCTCGAAGCAGGTTAATGAGGTGATTGCGACGAACTTACAGCGATTGGAAGTAGATTCATAACAGGTTGATGCTTGTAGGAAGCTGCCAAGCTGGGGGTTCGATGGTTCAGGCTGGTTCGCGTGCATGGAAGGGAATGGGGCTGGTTCTAGTGGAGAATGGTTATGTAGGGGGGTGGAGCCATATTCGGACCAGCCAAATTCTGACGATGTTGTGATGAATGCGTCAACGGGTTTGGTTTATGGTGAGATCGGGATCCGGTCCTAGCCGTTCATCTCATGGCTCTGGTGTGTCAGGGTCGTGATTGGGTCGGGTGGTTTATTGTTCGGTGATATGCGCTTCCTTGAGAACGAGTGTCAGATGTTTAGGTTTCGCAACATTGTTTGGAGGAGGTGGGAAAGGAGTTGGATAAATTAAAAAGGGGGAAGAGCGTGGGTGCGTGCAATTTTGATATATATAGCATCCAATTTAGATGGGTATAGGAACCTTCTGTACTGAATGTTAGAGGAGGATTTCAGGTGGATATATATGATTGGGTGAGATTGTTGGACTATTGTGTCTCAAATAAATTGTATTATCTTTTAAAATTATATCAGATCAATTAATCTTTATAATAAATTTATATTAAAACATAATTAAGTTTTCAGATAAGTTAACATTTACATAAAATTACAAGGCTTGGACGAATAAAAAAAGAAGTGATTTTTGTCTACTGTAGCACACGTTTCAACATGAAAACTTTAGACCTATACTTGTTGTAGGTTTGGGAGCGTGAATTCGATCAGCGAAAATGACTGAAAATTCTTGAAGTACAGCCCTTGGGAACTCATGAGAATGAATACGAACTCACCTATATATTCTGATTCTCATGAACTCTCTTATATAATGATCCAATCTCCTATTACATGTTACGATAAAAATTCATCAAATTGACTTTATACTATGAATCCAAACAACTTATACCGTTTTGCTCATGCTGCATGGGTTGATAATTATAACGCGTTTGCTAAGCATGTTGAATTTGATGCTACATTTGTTGAATTGATACAGCTGGCTTTGTTGATGTTGGGATCGACGAATCACAAGTTACCGATGTTGGTGGGTTTGCAGATGATGCAGGGGATGCCGAAGTTGTCGATGATGTCTATGAAGAATATGAAGTAGAAACTATTAAAGCATTTAATCATGAATTGGTACAATTTGATACTACTCATTGTGACGGTTTTTTCTTTTTCGGTGATTTCTTTTGCATACAGAGAATTGATTATTAATTTTAAATATTAATTACCGTTTTTGCATAGAATATTAGGAAAAAAGAATAATAGCGAAGAGATGATTGAGTATGCCTGCTATGGCTTTCTTACATTGAAATATCTCTAGTATTCCAATCTTGTGATTTTCAAACTTAGAATGTTTTCTTAAGTCTAATTTTAATGTTAACAGTTGAACTAGGTGTCGTTTTATCTTCCATGAGTAAAGCATTATAAATTTCAATTCAACATGGTTACAAATAAGGGTGAGAAAAAAATACTCGAAAATCGAATAATCGAACCGAACCATAAAATCAAATTCGATAACGCAAATTTGATTTTCAGTAATTCGGTTTTTGATTTTTCGCTTTTTATTTGAAATTCGGTTTCGGTTTTGGATTTCAAAGAAATTCGATAATTGGATTAACCGAAATCACTATTGTTTTTCTTGTTTTATTTTTTATTATGTACCTTTATATCTTATTCTATTTTGATTTATTTCACAAAAATTCAATTATTCTCTAGATGAAGCATTTATAACTTAGTTTCTGTTTTTTAACTTTTGAAACTCTTTTTTTAAATATTTTTTTAGGGAAAATTCTTAATAAGTATCCTATGTAATTTTAATTACACAAAAATACCCCACGTTAATCTTATTCTCAAAAATTACCCCATAATCAATTACATGATCATTTCCCCCAAATATAAAATTTAGGTTCCAAAATTCAAATTCATAAATAACCTAATGTTAAATCATATCCTCTCTCCTAACCAAACTATCATTAATTACATAATATATTGACTTTCTTAATAAATTCATTTTCAAATCCAAAATGTACGTCTTAACAAGTAATCATTGTCGGGCCTTACTCACGTACTGCAACCATACGCATAAGAACTTCTCGTCAACGTCGATCTCAACGGACTCGCTCACGTACTGCAACCACGTCTTGCAACCATAAGCATAAGAACCCATTGACGTAAACCCCGTCGGATTCGCTCACGTACTACAACCATAAGTATATAAAAACCCGTCGACATAGACCCCGTCGAACTCGTTCATGTACTGCGATTATCAGTTCGTCCTCACCAACGCAGAATTCGTCAACATCGTCGTCATCAATGGGAAAACAGTACGTCGTCATAGTACGACACCATAATATATCTTTGTTCTTCTTGTATCCCAATTACAACCACCACGTCGGAACTCGCCACACTCTCACCATAGTACGCCCAATTATCTTCAGTTCTGTACTACTAACCACAGCAAGGCAATATATGAGTTCATTCTGCAAGCATTACCAAAGGAAAAAGAAAAATAGGAGGGAGAAAAACTGAGACTTACGTCAAGTGAAGACAGGAAAAGAATTGCTCATACGTATCTAGGACAAGGGAATTCACTTGATTTGAGATGACAATAATGGGATCATAAACAGTAAATCGGCTTCCTCCTCCATAGTCAGACCGACACTGGGTATTGGCCCTGTGTTTTTATCACTTTCTATAGTCAAGGAAGACTTAGATACGAAACAAACTGGAAGATAGGTTCATATGAGATAGTTTATGAACAATCAGATTCGAACTTCATTTCATGGCAGTACTCGAAAGGGATCCTTGAATCACAGGGACGCCTCCTATCTTGTATTCGAGAATGAAACTAACCAAAAGAATAAACAGGACTTAAGTTGATATCAAGACATTCGTCGAAATAGGAATGAAAGATTTGTTTGGTATAAAATCAAAATAAAAAAAACCACCAATCACCTTTCAACTTTCATCTACCATCCATCAAAATTCATGAACCAACCAACATCCCAACCATCACCTTCCACCTTCCATCCATATTTAATTTTATGTTTGTTTAATGTAATTTTAGTGCTATAAATAGATGCACATCCTTTGTGTTTCTTTTTCAAGTGTAGAGTGAAAGAAGCATTAGCTTCAAAAGAGAGAGACAAGCATAGTTTGTATTTGTGAGAGTGTTCTTATTATGAGCAGTAGCTCAAGTGTGTTTAAAGTGTGAGTTTGTAATTTGTGTGTTCAAATAAAGTGTGTTTGTGTTCAGATTTGTTCCTCCAAAATTTGATTTTTTTGGTTTGAGTACCAACAAGATTTGGTATCTTTAAAAAAGGAAAGGGAAAGATTTGAGTTTCAAAAATAAAAAAATAAAAAATCCAATGAGAGATGGTGTCAGGGAAAAAAAAATAGTATGGTATCTATTTATCATTATTTTTGTTAGGTGGTATCTTCAGGTAATTCTTCCTATTTTTTATCATAAAAATATGCTAATTTTTTATCATAAAAAATGCTATTTTTTAATCCTTTGAAAATTCGATGAAAAACCGAAACAGAAGCGAATTTCGGTTCACTGAAACCAAAATAACCGATATATTTCGGTTTGGTTTTGATTTCGAAAAAAAACTTTGATTTTTACCGAATTATCATTCCTAGTTACAATAAGTGACCTGAATGATTAATCATTTTATTTTTCCAGGTATGATCTTTATCTCAAGAATTGATCGAGTATGTTAAGAGCACCGGTCGCGAAATAGGTTTCGACCTAATAATCGGAAAGTTTGTTCAGACCGTGGAAGAGAGGAGTCCAAAATTGACCATGTATTGCAAACGTTGTAGAAAATACACTCCGAAAAAGAAATCTACCAAAAATATTGGGACTAAAAAGTGTAACAGTCCATTTCGAATACAAGGAATTTACAACCCCATCGGAGAAGGACAATGGAAGGTTAAGGTTACGAATGGAATCCATAATCATCCTGCAGCAAAGCGTCTATAAAGGTCGTGTGTTATCAGGTACTTCTGTCGATTCAAACAAGTGTCGTTAATTATTCACATAATTATAAGATTATATTATAAAATTGGTTTGCTTTATTTATAGGTAGATTGAAACCGCCCGAGATAGAGTATAATCGGGAGATGACACGACTCAGTGTGAGATCGAGAGATATCCTTATAGGTATAAAGAACACGACCCAGAAAAATATTTCTACGATAAAGACTATATATAATGCCAGGCACAGAGATGCAGTACTGCAATCCGAAGGTAGAAATCGGATGCAACAATTAGTGCATTTTCTCAAAGAACATAATGATTTTTACAGGTCAGACATCAGATCATATAATACATGTCCATTGGATCATCATTTTTAACACTATCATAAATGACTTTGAAATTATTTATTTACAGGTTCAGATACGATAATGAATACAGAGTTCAGGACCTGTTCTTCGTGCACCATTCATCGCTTCAATTGCTGCGAGTTTTTCCAGAGGTGTCGATAATGGACACGATACAAAACAAACAACGCAGATATGTCATTCTTTGAGATTGTCGGCATGACATCAACATCTCTTATGTTTTCTGTGGCATTCGTTTTTCTTCGAGAAGAAAAGGAGAACAACTACAACTGGTCTCTTTCATGTCTACGAAATGCTATGAGTGGTTGTAAGCTTCCCAGAGTCATAATCACTGACAGCTGCTTAGCTCTCATGAACGCGACGAAAAACATATTTCCTGAAACATCGCTGTTACTATGCTTATGACATATTTATACCGTGTGGAAACAGGTACATTAACTGTTGGAAGGTCAACTGGTAGCGATGAAAGCTTCGTTGCAACGAAGCATCTTTGTGACAAATCATAGGCACAACATAAATCTTTTTGACCGATTGCGTGGTCATGTGGGAGTCAAATGCCTAAGCATATTGCTCGAAGAAAGCATCAGAACATGCAAGGTTGGGTATGACCGTATGATCCTGTTGCATGTGGTTGTAAGGTATGCTTGACACACAGTGCCCATGAGATGTCTGTGTACATTGCACAAGGAGTTCCTATTCCACTATCAGCGATAGACCCGTTTTGGACAAAGCTTGATTTCGACGTTCAAACCAAGAGTTGGAAAGAAGAGATAGATGACAAGGTTTTTTATGATCCAACCATGAATCTCCTCCGGGATCCATTGCACAAGAAAAAGATCGACGATCATTTCGGAGGTACGAGAAACAAGTCTAATTTATGGGGGTTCAAGAGGAAAAAACCAAAAAGGGCAGCAAATGCTTTATCCCCAAAGATTAAGACACCTTTGAATAGCCAACCATTGGAAGTAGACGATCATTGCAATTCAGATAACTGACAAATGGTTAAAAAATAAATATTTATTTACATGAATTTATACTAATTTTTCGCAAATGAACTAATGATGTGCTCGATGCAGGTTATGCTAAAAAGATTGATCCCACAGAAGAAATACTCGGGGTAAATGCATATCTAACTTAATTCCCAACGTTCATTCATTCATATATTGCAACAATTGCAGATGTCCAACCAGATGAGAATTGTGGCTTTCGAAACGTGATGGTATCTTCCGAAATATATGATGGTGAAAGTGCATTGCTTGATGTAAGACGGTGCATGTTAGGGAATCTGACCGAACATCGAAATAAGTATACATAGATTTTTTACGATCAACAAGAGTATGAGAAGGTTCGAAATGCGTTGGACATGAAGGAAGACAGACCCGCTCCATTAGACAAGTGGATGTTCATGTTAGAGATGAGTTGGTTGATTGCTGATTGTTACAATACAGTATTTTTGAGAATGCATTTTCAAAACACAGAACCAAAAAGAACAGTTCTTATCTCATCATCCTGTATTTTCTCACTATCTTTCAATCTTACAAGCAATTAGCATCTTCATTTCCAAAATCAAGTATGACCATGTACAAGGTTGACATCTTGCTACAATGTAATAGAAGCTGGTTTTCCAATCTGATAAACGACGAGATTCGATGGATTGAAAGGAAGGCGACATGTTTCCCTGCACGTTTGTGTCGTTTGGTTTTGAAAAGGTTAAAGACGAGATACATGGCATGGATCACTCCTTCCATAGAACCACCAAGACGAAACATTATACGTCAATGAGGATTCTTCTGGAATCAATTACTTGAAAATCAACGACGAGAAAACATGTTTCTTGTTGTTGTATTACTGTCATCAAGAAATGAAAATTATTGAAATTTTCGTCACTAACGGTAAAAGGAAGAAGCCAAGACAAAAAAGAAAAAACAAGTTTGGGGAACAAACCAGCAAAACAAAAGGGGTAGGAGGATTTGAACCAAATACGTACAGTACATGATTATTACATGTTGCTTCGACAACAAGCATTAGATTTGGATTCGGAAGTTGGAGACGAAGATGAAGAAAATAAGGACACCATACTCGTATAGATCGATCAAAACCAACAACAAGATGGATCCTTTATGGAGTTGGATGTGATATTTTATTATAGAGGTCCGTATAGTACTATTCCAAGAAGGTTTGAGGACGATTGGTCCATTTATGTTGAAAAAATGGAAACCATAACTATTATTGGAATATTGATGCTCTACATGCAACCGTTTTTCATTTCGAGCGAAAGTGGCGACGTCTCGATAATGCTAAAGTCTTTTATCATGTTACACATGACCTAAAAGATTGAAAATACGAGAAAATTATGGATACATACTAAGCGAGGGAGTTGTTCAGATCACACAAACGTTGAACAAGTCTTATTTTACTTGTTAAAGGATTCAATAAATAAGAATTGTTAGTTATGTATTATTC
>JAOVYX010022960.1:0-14040 GCA_035668315.1 Drosera spatulata
TTTTTCAAAAACATTTAAAGAGGGGAAAACACAAAGATATGGAAGCATACCTCTAGAATACGACCCCCAAGACGAAGCACCTGGACACTAGAAACTTCAGTTAAAAGGGCAAGTGGAAACCCCCAAGTGCACACTTCATCATGTAGATCTACTTCTACAAAAGCATTTGCATTTTCAAACCAATAATCTTCTATCATGTTTCCATGGTGTTTAAAATATGCCAAGCTCTTTGCATCAAACGTCATCACAGGCACCTCGGTGTCATCATTGTTCAAAATATCAGGGGACATACAATGGCTCGGAACCCATTTCTCAACCGTAAATTTCCTTAGCAAAGGGGAAGAAATATAGTATTCATCTTCCCAAAATCTGCAGTCAACAAAGCGCAGATCTTCGAGCAAAGGACAACCCGAGATGAGCCTACTGAAGGACTCATTATCCGGGAGTCTAACTCCAGTAAGGTGAAGCTGTTTCAGATTCGGAAGCGATACCGACGGGGGAATTCTCAGCAATTGATAGAAGTCAGCAGAAAACTGGAGTTTCAGCACCACCAATGTCTGACTAATAAACAGACAATGAGGCAACATATTTGCTTTGCAATCCGAGAACATAAGCTCAAGCACTTGAACCCCATAACATACACATCCAGTAATCCACTCTGTAACATAGGTCGCATCAAACTTCGTCCCACAATGCAACGAAGTCTCGCCTTCTCTATCCTGTCCATATATCGCGGCATCAGAACCCTATACACGAACACTCTGAACTTCTTTTTACTACTGTGCATACCATCACTCAAGTCGAGACACGTGACAGTCCTATAGAGACTCCTCCATCTCCTCGATAGCACGCTCATCTGCACGGTATCTTTCGCAGCAAGAAACGACAGAATCAAGCGTAATAACTCATCAGGTAAAGCACCAATCCTATCCATATCCACTCTCCTATAACAACATACACACACACACACACCAAAATTTGAATCCCACAGCTTGATCAACTCATCAAAATATCCAAATGGGTCATCATCAAATCGCATCTGGTACAAGCAAATAACTTCAGCAAAGCTTCACTGTAATGGAAAATCTAGGGTTTGGTTGAGACATTGAGATGCATAGAAGAATTGAGCAAAATGGGAAATTTACGAATTCTAGAGCATTATTTATAGAGAAAACAAAAAATGTACTGCAATTGCAAATGGGTTTTGTGGAATGGAGGAGAAATTTGACCTGGAAATGGAGATGATCGATGGGTGGATTGGGATTGAGTCAGCAGCTCTTCACATAGAAAACCCTAGAAGTTCTTCACTGGTGTGATGAACTTGGCGCTCCAGATTTTGTATTCTTTTTGCTATGTGAAATTTCAATGATTATAGGAACTTCAATAGGTCAGAGCTTGTTTTATTTTCTGTTTATTTTTGATTTTTATATTGATGAAATAAAAGTTAAAAATATAAATTTAAAAAAAAATTATTTTTGATTTTTGATTTACCTGAGTTTAGTATTAGATTTTCAAAATCATTTTATTTTATAAAATAATTTAGATTTTTATTATTAGTTTTTTATTTTCGTTATTATTTTGGTTTTCATAATTTTTACCATGATACCAAATAAACCCTAAAAGGGTTTCAACGATTTTGTATCATGATATTATCTACGTCCCATTAAAAATATATATAGCATTTATCACGTGATCAATAAAATTGATAGTTTTATAAATGATTCATAAGATAAATAAATAATATTTTTTTATAAAATTAATTATGGTAGAAAAAAGTTTTAAAAAATTCTACGATTGTAATAATCTTCACCAATCAAATCAATAAATCAAATTGATAAATCAAAATAAATGGATTTTGATTCTAATCCACTCGTTTTTATTTCAGATTTTTTTTACCTAAAATAATGGATTAATATGATAGATTGATTTGATGATGAATAATTAAAAAATAAAATTGATTTATATTTAATCATAAATAAATTTATTTATGATTAAATCTTTAAATTTAAAGATTAATAATTGAGATTAAAGACTCAATCTTAAATTAATACAAGAATGATTTGATGATGAGTAACTAGAAAATAAAATGAATTTTTGATTAATCACAAATAAATTTTTTCATGAATAAATCAATAAATTTTAAAGATTAATAATTGAAAATAAGGAATAATCAATTAATAAAAATAAATAAATTTTTATTCTTAATCATATATTTCTAAATATAAAATTTAATCATAAATAATTTTATATTCATGCCTCCAACATCAAACCATGGGTGCCTACAACACAATCGGTAAACCCTTTTTTCAATTCCCACATTACACCCACATCAGTCATCACCCCTTCTTTCTCGATCCCTTCCACACTCTCCTCCCCCACCACCATCGCCCCACGACAGCCGCCGCCGAAGTCGACGCCGGAGCTTGAACCAGCGCCGTCGAGTCTGGAATCATCGGAATCGAGGATTGGCATCCGAAACGAAGTGTAAGTGTTGTTTGTGGATTTGATAGTTTTTTTTTATTTTCCGGCAACGGCAACGGCGGCGGAAGAGGGAGTCAAGGATGGATTTGATAGTTTTTGTGGTGTTTGGGATTCCAGTGGGGGTACTAGTTGCTCCAATGGGAATCTGACGGACGTATTAGTTGTACCGATTGGATTCTCCTGGGAGGACTAGTTGCTCCGATCGGATTCCAGCGGCCGTATTATTTGATCGTGGTGGTACTTTGTGGGAAGTTAAGACGCTTCCCAGAGTTGTCCCAACTTCAACCTGAATAATGAGATGATCAATTCTTTTTAAAGGGGGAAAAAAGAGAGTATCATGACATAACGTATCTAACGGTTGAGATAAAGATTAATGTAACATCCTAATATCAACGCTTCTCTTGTATAGTTTTAATTTGAATCGTTGATTTATTATTAGATATATTTATGTCACGAAACACTAAGTTTTTTAAAACTTGTTATTGAGTTTATTATGAATCAATATAATTTTTTAAAAATTTGTAGTTTTATTTGATGGGGAAATAAATCTCAAAAATTTACTATTGTTTCTCCTAAGATAGTCTAATTGTCTAGATTATATTGTTTGTTTATATTTGACTACTCCATGATCAATAATATTATCGAATTCCCCTCTCCTATTTTTTTTTTAATGTAAACCTTATGCTCAAATCTTTCTTTTTGATGATAACACCCCATTGGAAAAAAGATTTCACAAATTGACGAAAGCTTCTGTTTTTCACAGGGTTCAGAATTTTTCTGTCACATGGCTATGGAATCATCGGAATTTTCAGAGCTGGATCGAATCAGCACCCTCCCTGACGAGATCATAGCACGCGTACTCTCATTCCTTCCAACCATGAAGCACGCTTTCATGACAAGCATCCTATCACGACGATGGCAATACCTCTACTGTCTGACTGATGAGCTCGATATCGAAGTAACAAGCAATTGTATTCAAGAGTTCGTCGACAGAGTCTTGATGCTCCGAGGCGGCGCACATTTAAGGAAACTGTGCCTCAAACATCATTGCTCTCATTATGGTATTCATGGTTCTCCCATAGAGTCATACTTAAAAACTGCATTGTTGCTCGGCCTTCAAGAGCTGGATCTCTCTGTAGACTTCTATGATTTTTCGCTGCCAGATTCCATTTGGAGTCATAAGCAGCTGACGGCGCTGAAACTCTGCATGCATGGAAGTGAATCTCTTGTGTTTGCGTATGATAAGGACATTGTTGTGTCTTTGCCGAGGTTGAGATCACTTCACCTGGAAAATATTTATTTTGAGCCTTATCTCGTCAATAGGATATTTGCCCATAGCCTGTTGCTTGAGAGTGCTCGTATCGTTGAATGTTCGTGGAGGAAGGGTGATGCACTTTGTCTATGTAGCAAAGCATTGGAAAGTTTGGTGATGAAACGGTGCTATGGCTCCAACTTTGAGAGGATCAAGGCCATAATTGATGCCCCGAGCTTGTTGGAGTTTAAATTTGGTGGCCGGTCATACATGGTAGATTACACATTCAAGAATTTTGATTCGTTGGATGTTGTTGCGCTCGCTTTGGTGGATTATGTTGAAGAGGATTTTGGATCCCAGATGGATTTCTTGCTGAACTTGATTTCTGCTGTTGCTAAGACGAGGCACTTGCACTTGAGTGGTTTCTGCATGCCGGTAATTATTCTATGAAGAACATTTTTTATTACGACTAAATGAAACAACAACAGAAGTTGTGAATTAGCTGCAGCAATGAACAAAGTCCCATTGTTATGGGAAAAACAAAAATAGACAAAAAAAAATTAAAACAAAGGTTGGCCTTTTTTCTTTTTTTCTTTTTTGTTCATTGCAGCTGCTGATTGGTTGTTTCCTTTGTTCTATTTTTACTATGTCTTTATTGCAATTTCTGCCTAACTATGACTTCATCGATATGGGTTGTTATTGTTGTTTGATTGATTTTTTTTTATTTTTTATTTTGGATTTGATAATCACATCAGCTTGCGAAATTTGAAGAAACCGGTTTTGAGCTTCCTGTTTTCCGTAGTCTGTCATGGCTGCAACTTCGGCTCCCATCATTTTTGAAGATGTTTCCTACCTGGATTACAATGTCGCCTAAGTTGGAAACTATCGTGTTCAATGTATGATGATTCTTCATCTTGAATCTTAAAAATCAATGATGCATTCATATAACTCGGAAAGTATTAGTATTTCCTTTGCATCCTTCTAGGCTTTATTTGTTGTGTAGGGATTTAGGTGGCTGTATTGGCATCTGCAGAAACAAAGCTTGAGCGCTCCATTTTCATCAAGCATAGAGACGATTGAAGTGTGCGATTTCTTTGGCCGTGACCACGACTTTGAAATGATCGAGTTTATCATTCAAAATGTCGAAGCAGTGAAGGAATTGATTGTGCACGTTGATATAAATGTCAGCACCAATATCAAGCCGCAGATTAGAAGAAAGTTGTTGATGCTGGAAAAGAATTCAACACAATGCTCAATAGAAATAGAATGGTATTGAGATACCCGTATGTTAGCTCCTAAATCAGTTTTTTGGATCAATCTATATTTCATTGAGGGTTGGTAAGTCATTTGTGTAACATTTTACCATTTGTTGTAAGGTATCCATCTCGGGGCATACAAGCGCAGAAAGCCTGATTTAGATGACTAAGGTTTCGGAACCTCTGAGGATATTTGAACTTATGTGTCCCTTGTCATTTTATCATTTATCTGTTCTATTAACATGTGTACAAGCTACCATATCTGTTGAATAGAGGAATTGTTTTATGACCATGCATTGTATGTAGTCGGCTAGGCAACATGATAAGAGAATGTCATTCTCCTTTGGATTGTATAATCTCCACCTGGTAGTGCTTGTATTGGCTTTACGTCATCTCTCTCTAATGAACTTGAAAATCATCCTTTTCCAATTTTTCTTATACTATTCTCCTATTACAGAGGTGTTTGCAGCTTGATAATGTTCTGTTTATCTAATAAAACTCAAAATTAACGTCCATTTGTTCCTCCAAGTTTCATTCTTCAATATAAGCAACACTATCATGAGGGAGAAATGTCGAGCTAAACTATGATTCGGTTCATGCATTGGTCAAAGATCACTTTACGCAAACTATCCTAGGAAGCAGCTTACTTCTGATCCAAGTTTGTCCATCATAGAGCATATGGGATATGGAGTGTGTGTTGTCCTCAACATTGATGTCAATTTTAAATCTCAAACTTTTGGTGTGTGTTAAAAAGAGTTTAAATACAACTCTTTACAGAAAAGTAGACACATTTAGTTACATTTCATATTAAGTGTTGAGTATGGACTGTTTTATTATCATATCTATACTAGTATATATCAAGGGATTGTTTGGTCCTATTGTTTAAAACTATAAAAATCAAAATCAATAATAAAAATAGAAAATAAGTAACAAAATCGAACATATTTTATAAAATAAAATGATTTTTTATAAATAGGATGTTGATTACATTATTCAGATGAAAAAAAACAGAAACTGAAAAAATCATTTTTTTCTAGTTTTCTCTTTTCTGTTTTCATTTTATCCGTTTCAAAATACAAATTAAAAAAATAAATATTTCTGTTTCATTATCTAGTGAAATAAAAACGAAAAACTAAAAACGTAAGTGATACCAAACACGCCCAAACCAAACTGAGATGATTTTGTCTTAAATTAAGATCTTTTAACATTGACCATCTAATTTTTATGTGATGGTTATGACTAAATACAAATACATTTAAATAATTAATAGTCAAATTAAAAGAAAAGGATTAATCGATAAAATTTATTACTCAGTACATATAATTTGATCCAATTTTTAGAGGTCAAGAGTTAATTCAAATACCTATCAAATCTATGATTAATATTGAATATCAAGTTTAATAAGATTTCATTTACAAAACTTTTGACAAATAAGATAATTTATATATGTAATACTACTATATCAGTTAAAAAATTATCATAAATTTCTTTTTTTTCTACGACCAATACTTTTTATCCTTTGTCTCGCGCATTACTAAACGAGTTGATGGATTATTACTCTTTTTTCAAATTAATTGAAATATTTTGACCAAACACAAAAATTAATGTGTGCAATAAACTTTTGTGGATTGCAATTGTTTTAATAATAGATTTATTATAATAGATAAAACAAAACAGGTACTTTTTGGCCTAAAGATGTGATATTTTTAGGAAGTAAAAGATTAAAAAAAGAAACATTTCCATCTATTTTATGATATGACTAAATAGGAAAACCGTTCAAATAAATTTGGCATGGAAGGAAATCAGAACACAGAAACCATGGCCTGGAAATTAGGGTTCCGATCATCATCGGATCGAATCAGCGATCTCCCAAACGAAGTCATCATCCAAATCCTCGCATATCTCCCTACAACGAAGCAAGCAGTGGCCACATCAATCCTCTCCCGTCGATGGCGCAATCTCTACACTCAAATCCCAACTCTTCACCTCGATGAACACACAAACTACCCCGTTGAATTCCTTTCCAAATTCATCGAAAACAAAAACCCTTTAACAAAACTTAGATTTGATTGCAAGCATGATAGAAAATGCAATGGTGGGCATGTGAGTTCTTGGATTAAAAATGTTATCTTGTTTGGTAATAATAATCTTGTAGAGCTTAGGGTTACTTGTGATTTGTCGGATAGTCCGATCCCGGATTGTGTTTGGAGCTATAAAGTGTTGAGGGTGCTTGAATTGGTGAATAATGGGGAGAATGTGCCTGTGATTGACTGTTCGGGTCATGTGTGTTTACCGCGGCTGAGGAAGCTGAAGTTGAGAGGTGTTTGTGTTAGAGGCGATTTCATCAATACGGTGTTTGATAATGGGAGGATGATCGAGGATACGGTGTTTGAGTACTGTGAGTGGAAAAGCGGGGAGAAGTATAATGTGTGTGGCAATGAGTTGAGGAGTCTAAAGATGAATACGTGTGGTGGGTCGACGGAGGGGGAGAGGATCGGGTTTTGTGTTGATACTCCGGGATTGGTGTACTTCGAGTTTCATGGCTCGTCGGGGATGGAGTTTCAGTTCAAGAATTTGGATTCATTGACGGAGGTGTTAATCCATATTGCGGAACCCGTTGGAGGGGATTTTGGTCCCCTCCTGGGTTTTGTGCTGAATCTGACATCGGGTATTGCCGGGGCGAAGATTATGTGTTTCCGTGGTTCATGTTTCAAAGTTATTTGTCTAAATGAATATTGTTGGTGCGTTTTGTATGGAGGTTCTGTTTTGTCGAAATTGATTGTTCTGTTTTTTTGATTGTTTGTTTGGATCTGATAGTTGCTTGAGAAGGGAAAATCCAGTGGACACCCTTTTGAGCTTCCTCTTTTCAATGATCTGTCACGGCTGGAACTGGCATTTAACGGATGTGAAGGGTGGACTATGCTCCCCATATGGATTACAAAATCGCCTTGTTTGAAATCTATCACCTTCAGACATGTATGATGATTCTTGGTTACTTAAAACTTTTGATATTTTTGTACTAATATATATATATATATATATATTTTTAACATCATCCCTGTTTGTGGTGCAGGGATTTTCGGACATCAGTTTGCATCCGATGTCAGAGTTGAGTCCATTTTCATCAAATCTAGAGACAATTGAAGTGTGTTCTTTCTGCTGCAGTGAACTCGAGTTTGAAATGATCCAATATCTCCTTGAAAATGCAGAATCATTGAAGAGACTGGTTGTGCACTGTGATTCACGTTTCGGTGTTGGTTTAAGGACTTTTGCGTGGAATAGGTTGTTGGAGCTGAATTGCTGGAGAAAGAGTACAAGTTATTGTTCAATACAATTAATAAGATCTCTAAATTCGCGTTAGTGAGTCATTTTGTGTCATTTTCTAATTTTATCCATCTCGATCGAGAGCACATGAGATCAGCAGATTTGGTTCCTTTGTTAGTGATAGAGGCTGTTCTTAGTTGCTTTATGTACCTTTTCCAGTTTTGAAACTTCAGTTGATTTATTTTAACTTACAATAGCCCTTAATTTGTTTCTTATATATATGTTCTATGGGTATAATTACAATCTTCTTTCCTGATGTGAGGAGTTTGCTGTCTATCGATATGTTACAGTGATATGAAATGCAGGTTTGTTAGCTGCTTTTCAGAATCCAACAAACAGTTCTACAAACATATTCGTCGGTTCGTTGTACTTCAAATGCCGACTTTACAGAGGGATGGGCGGGAAATCGGTTCATCTGGCTGTGTCCTCGACAAAAATGAAGTTGCGAAAATAGAGGCAGGACTGACAGAAAATCGGCGTAGTATCCTCCTATCAGTGTGTTTTCCGTCCAGGGTGACATAGTTCACCTAGTCAATTTTCTTTTCATTTTTCCTTTGTTTTTGTAATTATTTACTTCTTTTTTTTTTTTTTTTTTGACATGTATCTTGTACAATATATTTGTTAGCCGTAGAAGTACTGTAACTATTGGTAAAATCTTTTCACCGACTGCTAATTGGTATCCGAATCTGTTTTAGGAGAAAATATCAAGCGAGGAAAATTGAGCTTGAGGATTCACAAGATTTTATTTTTTATTTTTTTTTCTTGAGAAGAATCAAGATTTCTGTCACTCCAATGGGTTTTGACAGAGCAAGACTATATACATCCCGCCCTCCCAGACCCTGTTCATGGAAACTTAGGTTGTTATTGTTGTTGTATTTGTCAGAGCAAGACGAACAATGAGCAGCCATACGGCTTTGAAATCATCAAGGTGTTTAACAGATGATCGATTCAGTAGCCTCCCTGACGAGATCCTTCCGTATATCCTCACATTACTTCCCAAGACCAAGCACGTCGTCGCCACATCGGTCCTATCTCGTCGATGGCGCCACCTGTATCTTCAAATCGGCTCACTTCACCTCAAAGAAGGCACAAACTATCCCTTCGATTTTATCGCTCACCGTGGGAATAACTCTTTGAAGAAACTGCAGATCCATGACGGGTCCAACAATATCAATATTAATCCGTGGGTCAAAACCGCATTGTCGCTTGGACTTCAAGGACTCGATCTGAGGTTCGATTCAATGAGTCTAAGTTGCCGGATTCTCTGTGGTGTCATAAGAATTTGACCGTACTGAAGCTGTTTAAACACGGGGAACAAAAGGATGTTACTAGGTGTGATCGGGGGTCGTGTGCTTGCCAATGTTGAGGTCGTTACACTTCTGTTTGATGTACGTTAGAGCGGATTTCGTTGACGGATTATTCGCTAATAGCCCGTTGCTTGAGGATGTGACATTGGGCGGTTGCTTGTGGAAGGTCGGGTATGTGTATAATTTTAGCGGGGAGTCGTTGAGAAGTTTATGTTTGAGCCTTTGTGAGGGCGTCTACAGTAACGGGAATATTGAGGTCCCGTGGGGTATGAGTTCTTATTCTTATTTTCTGCACTATATTCTCTTCAGTAACGGGAAATTTCAGGCCCCATTTGATCACATTATTTTGAATGTGGTGATTTTATCATTTCCTTGTTTTTATTTTATTTTATTTTTGTTTATCAATCACGGATTCCACTATTTTGACCAGATATACTAAGCATTCCCAAGATTGTGATTGATGCTCCAGGTTTGACACACCTCTTGATCCGTAGCATCCCTCGCATCGATTACACTTTCGTGAATTTGAATAAGCTAGCTGACGCGATGATCAGTATGGTGCCGGACACGATAGATTTTCACTTCGTAGTATTGAACATGATTAAAGGTGTTAACAGCGTGAAGACCCTGCACGTCGGTGGTTCCAGTTTCATGGTGATTAATTTTCGATCCTTCGCCTGTTTGGTACATGCTTCGACATGACTTTTAATTGCTGATTGTTTCTTTGGTTCTATCAGCATCTTGAGCGGGCGAAATTCAGAGGAATTTCTTTTCAGCTGCCTGTATTCAGTAATTTCACACTTGAAACTCGACTTTCCAAGTGACTTTGAAGGGTTCACTATGCTGCCGGCATTGATAAACAAGTCGCCTTGTTTGAATACTATCGAGTTTCAAGGGGTAAGATACTATCGCTACGTTAAATGACCGATGTTTATCTTTCTTTGACGTATGATTTCGATTCTGTGTGCTTTTTCGTGTTTATGTTCGTCTTGCAGAGAGTGAATTGCACTGGCAGGCATTCGAAACAAGAGCTGAGTTCATTTTCGTCGAACCTAGAGACGATCACGGTGGATTATTTCTTAGGCCTTGAAGCCGATATTGAAATGGTCGAGTATCTGCTTCAAAATGCCGGATCATTGAAGAATCTCGTCCTGTGTTATGGTTATCCTTTCAGTCCTGTAAGTAAGACACAATTGAACGAAAGATTGTGGATGTTATCCAGACAATGTTCGATATAATTAATATGACCGAGTATTTTTTTAGTAATTGGGTACTGAATGAGAATTTTTATGGATGTAATTAGTAGACCCTTGTTTTTGATAGAATTATGTGGATGATTATTTTTGTATGAAATTAGTAAACACAGTTCAAAATCTCTGCACTCGATGATACTTTATTCCGATTTTACAAGCATTTCCCACTCTGAAAATTGATGGTCTTCCCAATCCCTCTCATATGATGAAATTGGATCGAGTAGTACATCGAAATCACGGGTATACATTTTGAAATCCTCGTCACTCGAACCATCAAATGGATATAAGTTGTAATATACTAACATGTGTGAATATTTAACACTATAGTAAAGACTATTTTCATATTGCGGCCTTGTTAGTGCCGGGATTTGTTATTTTACAGTATTATACAACAATATGGTAGGCCGTTGATGGCCCCAAGTATTGAAAGTGAGCGGACGGAAATGGGCCGAGCAATAATGCTTTTATTGTAAACCTTTATGAGAATTAAATTGTCCTCAACCATACTTCCATTGCCACATTCATCATATATCAACTTCTCAATTAAATTCACATCATCCCAAAATACTATTCCTTCCGTTGCAAAAACATTTGGGTATTTAAAATATTTCAAAACATATATAATAATTATTATATTTAATAATTTTTTCATATAAAAAATATCAAAATAACCATCATTTATTACAGTACACCCATTATCTCCTCTCATAACTGTTACAGTATACCTTATTATCACTAAAAAGATATTTTTTTCATCATCAAATTCTAAATAAATTGAACGCATACGTAAATTTGTATGTCACGTTATTGCCTATATTTGAAAAGGGAAGGAGTATAACGCTATGGCTTACAGAAGATTTAATATAGATAAACACCATAATATTTATTGGTCCAACTGCCGACATCTTAGCATTTAGAATAACAAGATGATCCTACTTGATCTGTAACGATACAGACTACACACTTCTTAAAGGTTTCCAAAAGAAAATCCTCGATGCTAATAACGTGCAAATCAAGAAGATCATTTAAGCCGGCATTGCAGGACGACCAAGAGAAGAGCCTCGACCCAATAACATAAACACCCGACGAGCCTTGATCCCTTAACCTCCCGTTAAAGGTCTAAGAGTTTAAACCCAATAACATAAACACCCGTGCTTAGCATTAATATAACACCACGGTGCTCCGGACCTTACAAATTTATCAACCCTAGTCTTCAATATTTACAAAAAAAACTAACCTAAATCTTTAATATTTCATTTTAACAATTCAAATCCTACCCAATACATCAGTTTGAAAACTCCCGTTTCTTTAACCGATGACCATGAAAAAAAGCTAGAGCTACTCAACCAAGAATAAACGAATTTCTCCATATAAGAAAAGAAAAAAAAGGATGAATTGATTAAAAATATCTAATATAAGTTTTTTTTATATTTTAATTGCTATTTCGATTTATGAATTATAAATAAAAAGTCTATGAATTGCAAAAAAGGGTTTGTGAACTTAAAAATAAGGGATTGCATAAGGTACTTTTACCCAGTTTGCCTAAAAGAAAAAAAAAAAAAAAGAATCAACGAATTTCTCCCAATTCATCCAACCAACCCTAAATTCGATGATCCAAATTATTACTCAGTATCTGAATTATTACTCCTCATCTAGTTATCGACTGCAAAAATCAATTTCTTTCGATTCCCGAATTCCATGAGCTCTAGATTCGATGACGTGAAATTATCCTCAATCATTCTTGAGTTGAAGATGAAGATGATTAAATGATTTGTCGGTTTGTGGCAACAAGTTCATATTTGAAATAAGGAATCAGAATGTTGATTTTGAGAGAATTTCAAACACGGAAAAGTGGGCCTTATGGACGTGGATAGATAGAACTCAGAAGATGGTTGGATGTCAGATAGATATTTGTGTGATGTATGAATATAGTGAGGAAACTCTCCATAAATCAAATTGGAAAAAAATTGGAACCTACCCTTATCTTTTTAACGGGAAACTAACAGAAGTAGGCAAAATGAAATAGATTATGTAAATTGGATTGGTAATATGTAATTATATAGATTTGGATAGGGTTTTTTTCTGATAAATAATATAGATTATAGGTGATATTATGTAAAAATTCCTTATTTTATTTTCACCCAATTAGTGACTGATAGATAAAAATGACGATAGTTTTATGTGGGCAAATGCTTTTGTGATAATTAGATTACTAACCTATACGCTACATGATAAAAGATCATAATAGATAAAAGTAATATTAGATTAACTAAGAAATAATTATATCTATGTTATTTATAAGATTTCGAACATATTAACCGTCTTATGTTTTTAACATAACCTAATTTAGATCATATATCTTGTTCCAAATAAAACTTGATTCGAGTGTTTTAGTTAAATAATACTATTTATATGCATTGCTATTACATATGATTTTTATACATTGTTTTATAATGTACTCCCTCCCACATAAATTACGATGCGTTGATTTGATACCGTTATTAAGAAGTGTATTGACTTTGTGACTTGTCCTAAATATCCTTGGGTGTATGTAAGTGTGGGGTGAGTAGAATTGTGACTGGACGATGAGAAAAAAAAAATAATGAAAAAGGAGTTGATGCGATATAAAGTAAGGATATTTTAGACTTTTGATCATTTTAAGGTTATCAATTATGAAAGTGTTATAATTTATGTGGGACATTTATTTTACAAATTTATCGCAATTTATTTGGGACGGAAAGAGTAATATTCTAAGTTGCTTTTCAGATTAAACTTGATTATTGAATTCAAAAGATTAAAGATTCATTATAAATATCGACTTATAAGATAAAATAGAGTTTTCACATAATACAGAGATCATTGTGGTTAGATACTTCATAGTAAATAGAAGTAATAATTGTTAATATTTTGTTTAATAAAACAATTATATAAAAAATAATCTAGTTTTATTATAACATTTGATTATTTCGATCTCATAAATTATTTGTAATATATTGTTAGCATTTTTTTTAAAACTTTTTTTTGGAAAGAGGATCTTTAAAAATTCTTTTAACATTTAATCTCGATTATTCAACTCATGATCAAAAGGTTGAGAATTAATTAGATACATATTCTTTTAATTTGAATTACATATTCTGAAAATTTTTGTATAATTATAAATATATATA
>JAOVYX010022961.1:0-14039 GCA_035668315.1 Drosera spatulata
GTAGGGTTAGACAACTCCAGTTCAAGAAATCTCAATCCCCAACTGCCTCTGTAAGGATCCATCTTAACCAACCGGTCCATTTTACTTTTGGACCTTGGTGTCATCGCACCAGAGTCGCTCCCCAGGCCGGATGGTCTAGGAAGGTTTTGCCCGATATGGGCAGGAATTTCCATCGATAACATGCGAGCCTTCACGAAAGATAAGCCCTGCAAAACACAGATGTCCAATGGAAGAACAAGCCGTCTACCAGGGGGGAAAGCTGATCCACTTGCAGTTTCGCCTGGATCCCCAGGAGGACCTAAAGAAAAAAAAACACAAATCATCACAAAGATGGAACTAAAAAAACATTTGGATAATAAAACATTTGGATAATTGACACAGAAGGCTATCTAAGCAATGACAATCATGAGAAAAACAAACCATATCATTATCCCATTACATAATCACAATCTTCACATTAGTGTATTATGTAAATTAGGGGCCGGAAAGGCATGCTCAGGGAAAAGCTTAGTAAAAGCGAACTTTTACATGCATTAAAATTTAAACATCCGGTATCTTCTGCTGAAAAAAGATCATAACATATTTCCATCCGCTACCTTCAACAAAAAAAGAAGTATTTGAAGCTTGCAAAAAGAAAAAGAACTACTGCACAGATGTAGACACAGAAAAACTAGACACTTTTGATACCTCAACATTCCAACAGCAAGAAATATCTATAGTTTTGGAGGTTATTCCATTTTGATTTGAGAATAACAGAGTTTTTTGCTCCATTTCGTTTGTCTCAAACATAGGTCTCAAGTACTAGCTTCAGTAGATACAGATTCTTTGCTTCGTCTCATAGTCATAAGTCTCACGTCAATCTTCTTCCATTTGGGGGAAAATTTCAGCGATGACAATTTTTAACATTGAACCTGCCAGTAGAGCACCTCTGGAAAAATGCCCACAATATGCAACAAAAGTTGATACTATCCATGCCTAACATAGGACATTTTTAACACATGATAAGTCGCAGACTCACAATAAATACTATGCATGACTAACAAAGGACATTTCCAACACTTCATAAGTCGCAGACTCGCTATTAAGCATGCCTAGCAGTTTATTGGTTCACTTCCCGCAGCTAATAGTCTAAGATATGGCGATTATGCCAGTAGTAGGGCATACTTTTCTGCTAGTGCCCTCATGTCGTTACATAAAACGAAACAATCAGGCATGTGAACAACAAGCACACTACAAGTGGAATGAACTTTTACCATAATCCTACTTCTACCAATTGAATGCATAAAGAACGTCTGACGATCATTTTGACAGGTGCCTTGAGTTGTGGCACCTTGTTAGGAACCCCATAAAGAAAAATGAAATTAACAATAATGAAATGACAGTAACCTGCATAATGAATCAAGAGTACAGGACTGCTGCCTTCCTTCGATCGCCTTCCAGCAGCTCCCAGGCTAGTCTTGCCCGCAGAAACTTCAAGGTCTGCTGCACTCAGCTGCCAGGCTCTCAAGGTCACTGGTAGAGAAACCTCTGCACCAGGTTTGAGGGGAAGCGCAGAGTTCAAGGTTGCAGAATCAATTGAAATAACCGAATCTTGATTTTTCCCTGACAGTGAAATATGTGCCTGCTCTACTGGAACTGTGCCAGCATTAGCCAGACTAATCCACACATTACGAATTTCGCCTTCATATAGTATGACAGCACCATCACCACCAACAACCCGGGAGACAAGCAAAGGCAATGGAGGGACCAAGGAAATATTGGGAACTGATATATTTCTTAATGTTGGAGATCCACAGGAACGAAAAGGATCAGAAAGCACAAGTCCTTGGGCGGCACCTGCCAGTAAGTTCTCGACATCTCGGAATAGGTGCTCAGTAATAACTCCAAAGCAATGGACAATGCATCCAGGAATGGTTATGGGCCCCATAGAAGTGGGGATTCCTGAGAGAGTGATCACTTTAGATGAAACAGGAGGAAGTGTGACACTGATGGGAAAGGCGTCAACGTTTCCAGTAGGAACAGACAGGTACAAACTATCGAGCCTCAGATCAAAACCACAAGGATTCGCTAATTCAACCAGCACTTGGACAGGCTCGCCAACAACCCAGATCAGCTCGTGCTTATTGCTACTATCTGCCTCCCCCTTGCTAAATGGTGTATAAATGAAGGGTCCGGAAGGAGCAGATCCTGTCCACCAGTCTTCTCTCGAAGGATTGTACTTCACAATATCCATCTGCGAGGGATGAATAGGAAATGAATGTATCCTGCAATCAGTTAGAAGACCATAAGGTGAGTATACTAAGATCCAAAGCAAACGTTGACTGTTTTGACTATTCCCCTCCCAACCCATCTGAAACGGTTGAATATAGGTAGACCGCGTTGTTTTTGCTCACAACGCTCAATAAGAAAAGGAACATTAAACCAGAAAACAGCATCCTCGTAAAAAAAGGAGAGTTCCTAATCTCCGCTGAATGATGCAACCCGAATTTGCCCAAAAAAAAAAAAAGGGCACTACTAACTAAACAGCAATCCATCATTTTTTGGGACCAGCAATTTGCATTGCCACGCAATTCACAGAAGCTACCACATAGTAGAATGATGCAGCAAAATAAAGTCCAATAGTATTTGAAATGGGAGTCATTCCAGCTCTGTTTAAGAGAAGGACAACAAGAGAATAGACATCACAAGAAACCCCACTAAATTTGCTCAACAGAACTTGTGAAGAACCTGACCTTGAAATGCGAGACATTACAGAGAAGGCTGTTCTAGGACTGTACATTCTAGTCGCTTCGTACTTCCTAGCAAATTTTCTTCCTATATTCGTCTGCTTAGCAACTAAGAAGGACAAGTGTGCAAACGAACCAGTGAAATTAGTATCCCATTACCTTTTCCACGTAACACATCTAAAGAGTAACACAATGAGTGGTATCATACCTAATAAAAGGCAAAGCAGGATCAGCACTCCGGGTTCCATAAGGAAGCCTTGAGGCAGAATTTGTAAGGGCACTTGCAAGACCATTTTGGCCAGCAGGAGTTATGAGAGGGTAATAGCTTCTCAATAGACGAGCTGCAGCACTCCATGCAGCTAGAGGATCTCCCGCACGAACAGCAGATAGAAGAATCTCTCTTAGCACTACCATCTGCAGGGTGCTCCACTGGGACTCAAACAATGAGACCACAGAATTGTGGTGCATGTGCATCTTCCCAAAGTCAGCTTGGCTTGGTTCACTTTCCTACAATAAAGAAGTATGAGAACCATTAAGATACAAATGATATTGTGAGTTTGTTGTTAGAAGCACTGGTTCCGTAGCACGGGATCCAACTGCATGTGACATGAAGTCACGAGTTAAAAACTGCAATCCTCTTTTTCTTTTCATACTTGGTATATGAAGGACAAGCGTAAGATGCATGCTTCAAAACCATGAAGGACATCTGATATATGAGACGTGTTATATACAAATAAAGTTATAGGTCTTCTTTTCTATATGGTCGGTTCTTCAACACGAATACTAAATTCATTCATGACTATTCATTCATAGCTTATTCCTGATGACAGCACCCAATAAGCTCTATATCGTTGAGAGTGATACTATTTCTGCATTTTAAAATAAAATCCTACATAACATAAAATATTCATGTTTAAACAGAAAATACGATCTTCCAAACTTACAGTTCTTTACAAAATGCTCCTAGTGGAGTTACACGCAATCCAAATACATTTCTAGCACCAAACACAGACCAAAATGTGGCTTATCAGCTAATGTCATCCCCTAGATGGTGGTTTTAAAGGCGCTAAGATGCACTGAGGCTGAGGCACAAAGGGACCAAGAGCCTACATACTAGAAGCAAGGCACAAGCCACACACCTCAGTAAAAGGATTGCACAAAGAAAATTACTCCCTCCGTCCCAAATTAATTGAAATCTTATTCTATTTGGACTGTTCCAAAATAAATAAAACCTTTTCTTTTTTGTAACATTTTCATATAAAAAATACTCCCTCCGTCATCCCATAATATATGGCATAATATATGGGACACTTTTCTTTTTGGGCCGTCCCAATTTACTAACCTTCCCTTTTAGCAAATTTTTAATCTTAAAAAAATATCAAATCAATCATGTTTTGTTACAGTACATCCTTCATCTCCTTTCCCAATTATTACAGTAAATCCCACTACCTCTAAAAAATATTCTTTATTCATCAAATTTCACAAAAATTCAATACACGCATAAAATCTCGTGTCGAGTTAAATGGTTGCATGTAAATCAGGATGGAGGGAGTATTAAATCTATATCATCTTTTACTGTAAACTCCACTAACCCTACTACAGAAAAAAAATGAAAAGAAAAGAAAACTTTCTTCACCAAAATCGATACAAATTCAAAACAGGCATAAATTTTTGTATCGAGTCAAAACATTTCAACTAATTTGAGATGGAGGGAATAATGCAGATGCATTAATTAATCATCTAAACAAAATTACTTATAGAAAAGGGAATCTATGTTGCAAATCCCCACATAGAGAAATAGCCAAATAGGCATTTGTGCAAGAAAATGAGCGAGGGAAGAAACAGAAAATGCAAAAACTGAAACAGACATGACAGATAAAATAATATTATCAGAGTAAATAAAAAATCAGCAAGGAAAGATAAGGTGACAATTAGTTTCTCACACACGTAAAAAAAGAGAAGGATAGGGGGGAAAAAAAGAAGAAGAGAATGAGACAAGCAATATACTAGAGGGCTTGTGAGGCATGACGCAACACAAGCACCTTGCACTTGCAGAACAGAGGGCAAAATCTGTACTCAATGACCTAGTCCTGCTTTCCCACTTTCATTTCATAATATACCTCAAAAACATTAAACACCAATTTCACTTCTTATTTTTCCAAATTTCTAATTGAACCAATAAGCGGACATATGACCTCATGACAAAGAGCCAGGTAAGTGACGCAGCTTAAAGCGCGAAAACAAGATTAAAGTTCTCGACCTTAATCTAGAACACCTTGAGATCACAAGGTAAGTGAAGAACGAATGTTCTTTGAAAGTTAAACCAATCTAATTAATGAAAACTCTAACCATAACAAAATATTTATAGGATTCCTAAAAGATTTTAAAACTACTGAATCAAATAATTAAAGATAAAACAAGAAAAGATATAATTATCCTAACTCTTAAAAATAATCTGATCAAAGATCTAATAACTGATAAACTAAAGATATCTTTATCCGTTTCTGTCAATCTCCTCCACTGCGGAAAAACTCGACCTCGAGTTGTCAATAAGCTCTGGCAATGCCGGAGAACCCAAAGTATGAAAAGGGTAAACGTTTGGAACATTGAAGGTCTTGGAAATTCCCATGTTGCTCAGCAGATCAATAACATATGCATTATCATTGATCTTCTCCAACACTTTATATGGCCCATATTTTCGTTGTTGTAACTTACTGTAAATTCCAACTAGAAATACGTAAGAAAACCATGACTTCGTCTCCAACTTCAAACACTTGAACTCATCGATGCTTGTCTGCATATTGTTTGTAGCGAGCATTTGCTTCTTCTAATCTTTGTTTCACATCAACATGCACTGCTTGAATCTGCATAGCAAGATCTTCGGCAGTTGTGCTTATCCCATGGCCTTTTGACAACTTAATTAAGTCAAGAGCATGTCTCGGACTCCTGGCATAAACAATAAAGAAAGGAGACCTCCCGATTGCACTGTGTACAGCAATGTTATAAGCAAATTCAGCTTGAGCTAAGACAGTCCCATTGTTTTGGTTTCTCACCACAAATACAACGAATGAAATTTCCCAACGTCTTTTTCATGGATTCAGTTTGGCCATCTGTTTGTGGATGAGCGATACTGCTAAAATTCAATTATGAATCAAAAAGCCTCCATAATGTCAACCAAAAATGACTGAAAAATCTGGTATCTCAGTCTGAAGTGATGGATTTGGGAACACCATGCAATCTAACAATCTCTTTGAAAAATAACCTCGCGTCTCGCAAAATTTGAAGCATATGTAGTCTTCCTGCAAGGAATAAAATGTGCCATCTTCGAGAACCTATCAGCGATGACAAAAACAGAGTCCATACCTCGCTGTGTTCGAGGGAGCCCCAACACAAAATCCATAGAGAGATCTTCCCAATACTTTCCGGCACTGGTAATGGCATATAAAGTCCAGCATTAGATGATTGCCCTTTTGCTATTTGACAGACATAGCACCGCTTCACGTATTTCTCTATTTCCTTCCTCATCTTAGGCCAATAAAATCTTTCTTGAACAGCTGCTAACGTTTTATCTCGACCCAAGTGACCAACAAGACCACCTCCATGCAAATCACGAACAACATGTTCTCGCAAAAACGAAGTAGGAATGCATAGTTGATTACTGCGCATTCAATAGCCATCATGGATGTGATAATCACTGGCATCTTGATGCAATAAAACTTATGCCAAACATCTTGAAAATCCATGTCCTCTGCATATAATTCCTTTAGCAGGTCAAAACCAACGACTTCACTACTAAGCGTAATTAATAGAGTAGCCCTCCTACTCAAAGTATCAGCAACTCTGTTGTGAACACCAGATTTATGAATCAATCGAAAAGAAAACTTCTGAAAGAATGTATACCATCGAGCATGCATATCACTGCTAATCCGCTTCTGAGTTCCCAAATATTTCAATGCTTCATGATCGGAATAAAGGATGAATTCTTTAATCCTCCACTTTTTCTCGCAAAATTTCGTTTTCTTTCGGACTCATCCTATAATGAGGGAGATTCAATAAGCTTGCTCCAGGGACTAAATCGATATGATGTTGAACATCTCGGGGCGAAGGAAGTCCCTATGGCAACTCATCAGGAAATAACTCTTCGAATTTAACTAATAATGGTGCAATGGCTTCAGGTTGGGTGATGCTTATGTTGCTGGTATCTTCTATTAGTATGTCTTTCATAACCACACAATGCAAGATACCGGAGGCTTTGAACTCATCAACAAATTCAGTCTCAGAATCTGTCAAAGTGAGAAAAGTTTTCTTCTCAACCTTGTGATCTTTAGCTTCGATGTCCTCCTTCAATGGCAACAATGTGTACTTGACTCCACCTTTCTCAACTCTATAGATGTTCTCTCTACCCAAATGTTGAGCCTTGACATCAAATTGCCATGGCCTACCAAACAGAATATGGCATGCGTCCATATCCATGACATCAAAATAACATTCATCTCGATATTTGTCGATGGAAAATGGCACACGACAACGCTTGGTTATCCTTATATCTCCAACGGTTTTAACCCATCCAAGCTTATATGGGTTAGGATCTTTCTCCACGGGCAGCTCTAGCTTTCGAACCACTTTTCTACATATTAGATTTTCTTCATTGCCATTATCAATAATTAAGTCAAAGATCTTACCATTGACGACATACCTACTGCGAAAAAGCTTCTTTCGTTCAGACTCCTCATGCTTCGGCGTTAACATCAGCCTCCTAACCACGCTAATATTTCGTTCCTCTTCGTTGCCATCACCTTCTTCTTCTTCTTCTACAGCAAAACAAGGATTCTCATATTGACTAAGCTCCTCATCACCAACTTCCTTTCTCAACAAAGTTAACGAATTTCCGTAATGGACAATCGCTGGATCTATGCCCATGTCGATTGCACTTGAAGCACTTGCTTTGGAAGTTCTTAGTATAGTGATTCTGGCCACGATCAGCAACAATAGGCTGTTTTCCAGCAGCTTTGTCCGTCATTACCGTCTCAGCACCAACATCTTGAGTGCCTTGTCGCTTCAAGGTCCTGTTCTGAGTTGTTTCTGCACCCCAAGTAGTCAGCTGATTCTTCTCGGCTTGAGTTGAAGCACTACTTGAATAACCACGACGATATGGCTCATATTTACTCGCTTCCTCTAATAAAAGTTCTGCCTTCAATGCCAAGTCTCGTGCATCATCCAAGTTTTTCATCTTTTGAACACCCATTTTATCTCGAATTCGCTTCGACGGCCCATTGAAGTATTGAGATACTTGCTGTCCTTCTGATTCCATGAGGTCATTGAGCTCCGAAAGATGTTGGAAATCGGTTGTATATTCATGGACAGATCTGCTTCCTTGCACACACCGTTGGTACTTCAGGCACAAGTGTTGTTCATAATCGGTTGACACAAAACGTCCTCTTAATAGCTGATTCATACGATGCCATGTCTTAACCGGGCCTCTTCTTTCTCTTCTTCGATTATTCTGGACTCTTTCCCACCAAGAGGATGTTGCTCCTTTCAGCCAATAAGCGACCAATTTCACTTGTTTCTTTTCCCAAACCTCCATATAATCAAAGAATCTGTCGACTTCCCGAAGCCAATCAAGGAAGCCTTCTATATCTAACGATCCATTAAAACTAGGAAGGTCAACTTTGAGTTTGAAATCCCTGCCATGATCGTCATGGCGAACCCCACCTTTGTGACGCTGGTTTCTTCTATCTAAAGATTCATCTTCAGATTCTTCTTCACTATAATCATCAAAAGTGATATCTTCGCGTTGACCAGCAGCACGCCTATTTTCAGCAAGATTTCGATCATTCCTACGAACCCTATTTCCACCCGCAAACCTAAGGGCTGTAAGTTGCTCATTTATCTGAGCAAGAAATCTCCCATGTTGCTCAAGAGAATGTTCAACTCCAGCAACACGTTCAACAAGATTTGTGGTTGTTGTCCTTTGATCTTGCACCGCCAGACCAAACAACCTTCATCCCCTGATCATCGGTGGAAGGATGATTGCTTTCTTCTCCGTCAAGAGCCATCTTCCCGGGCGAATTCCCGCTCTGATAACACCTGACACAGCTTAATGCGCGAAAACAAGATTAAAGTTCTCGACCTTAATCTAGAATGCCTTGAGATCATAAGAAAAGTGAAGAACGAATGTTCTTTGAAAGTTAAACCAATCTAATTAATGAAAACTCTAACCATAACAAAATATTTATAAGGTTCCTAAAAGATTTTAAAACTACTGAAACAAATAAATAAAGATAAAACAAGAAAAGGTATAATTATCCTAACTCCTAAAAGTAATCTGATCAAAGATCTAATAACTGATAAACTAAAGATATGAAATATCTTTATCCGTCTCTGTCAGGGGCACAAGGAGGGCAAGGATCCTTATTTTAGTAGTGTTGTTCGACAATAGTATCCTCCAACACCTTTTGAGCATCATTAAACAATACATGAGGTAGTGGATTTAGAAATATTTGGATGGCTAATTGACCAGCTGCTTAAGCATAAGAAACTCAAAATCACTAAAAGTAATGGCTCAAATGACATGGATTCAACAAATAAAATGCTTAAAATTAGATTTTGAAAAGCATACTCCCGTTTCATTAAATGCTTAAACTGCTAATTTAAACAAGCGGTGCATAAGCAAGCATCTTTCCAAAGAACGCCTAATTTAAACATAAAAAACATTTAAGAAGCAACTCCTAGATATTTTAAGAATGCTTTTCATTTGTCCTGTAATGGAAACATCATTTGCTCATCCTTCTCTACTAGGCGCATAGTCATAGCAAGTACCTTCCACTCCCAGCCAGCAAAGACGTCTCATCCTTAGCCCACTCCTGCCACATCTCAGGACTCAACGGAAACACCTGGCTCATCGTCTCCCTTGCTTGTCTTAGCTTCTCAAGCTCCCCCATCTTCCTCAACAACTTTATATACTGCCACACAAACATCTCAAATCTTTATCTCATCCCCAAAATCCAACACATACAAAAGCAGTTGAGCAAAGCAAAGCCATGCACGGCGAAGCAATAAGTCCACATAATATAGCCAAGTGCACGGTGTGGGAGGCCACGAACGCTCACAGCCTTACCCCTGTTATATATAAATCCGTAAAGTACAGTGTGAAGAGAGCGAAATAGTTACATTCTAAAGCAAGTCCAATGGGGTTGGTTATTTTTGCATATATTTAGTTATAAAATAGCAATAAATAGTGTCAAAATGTTAAAATTTGCCTATCTTACTCCAATGGTGTTGTGCTATATTATAGCTTCTTTGTTGATTTTTCTTCACCAAAACCAAACTTTCAATTTTTTAATGTTTCTCCCACCAAATTGCTTATGTGGAAAAAATGCCAATAGCATTTTCATGCCAAATATAGCATGTCAAATAGCCAAATGCAAAATTTAACAACAAAACTCAAACCCATTGGAGTGAATATTTGATATACTATTGCTATATTATGCATTTGACAACCCAAATACCTTACCCATTGGACTTGCTCTAATACATACATATTTATAAGAAAGGGATTATACCCTGATGCTCTAATGAGGTGTTGATGTGCTCTGAGGGTTGGTTATACTGAGCTAACCCTTCATGAAAAATTAACACACACTACAAAAACACCAAATACGAGTAATAGGTTTTAGAGTTTACTTGGACATGAGCGTCGTAATAGGAGGGATTGGAGCCGAGTTCCTCCTCCAGAGTTTGGAGCTGGAGCTTGACCTGAGCCTCGTCCTCCGAATCGGAATCACTTCCAGTATCGGAATCCGAGTCCGACAACGCAGCATCTCCGTCGTTGGTCGAGGGTTTCTCGGTCTCATGGTTGTGAGTAGAGGGTTGTTCGAGATCGTGGGGCCCCGGCTCATCTAGGGTTTCCATGGGTTCGGCCATGGGAATGAGCGTGCAGGTGAAAGCGGGGAACGAAGGAGTAGAGGAGAGGGGAGTAGGGGACGAAAAGGCAGAGTGGCCTGGTCGAGGACTATAGCCTTATTTATGAGATGGTACTTGCTTTCTATTATAAAAATGTGATTTGGGATTAAAAAAAAATAGAAGGGAGTATTAATTTTTATTTAAAATTGATCCTGAAATATAACCGTTATAATTTTATTTATATAGGATTGTGGGAGGTTATATCATAATGAAGAACGTTTCGATATTACGAATATTTTACAATGAAGTAAAAACTTGTGCAATTGTTGACGTCGTCGATTTCTTCCTTATTTACTTGACGTTATGTAAACGCAACATTATTCATATTTATTGCATTGCTCATAATTATTCACATATATTATATTATATTATAGCACTCCTTTTTAGATAATATGAGCAATAGTTGGGTGTTAACGACTGACTCATTAAAACCTTATCAGGAAAAATTCAATGGGATAAAAATTTGATCGAAAAAAAAAAAGAGTACACTCTCCCCCTAGAGCGCGCATCACCTTATCCCGGAAGTTCGTTGAGACACCGCAAACCGATCTTATACCTCACCTGCTCAAAAGATGATTTGCGAAGTGCCTTGATAAATGGATCAGCTAGGCTGTTGCACGATTGGATCTGCTGAATACGGATGACTCCTTCGTCTTTAAGGTCGTGAGTATAGAACTACTTTGGAATGATGTGCTTCATTCTGTCACCCTTTATAAAGCCTTCCTTGAATTGTGCAACACAAGCGGCATTGTCTTCATAGATCACAATCGATGTTTCGATACCGGAATGAAGGTCCCAATATAGCTTGTTGTGAGACTAGAGAGGGATGAATGGTCTCTTTTTCAAAGTCTTACTGTCAAACTAACAAGGGTCAGTTAGCCAGTAACGTTGTTTTAAGCTTACTGCAGTAATGCGAAACCTTGTTGTAATAATGTTAGTTCATTTTAGTTTATTATTGGTAAAAATAGATTAGTAATAGGGTTAAAAATAATGAAAGCAGTAATATAAGGACACTAGGTGTTTTTATACTGGTTAGAGTATAGCTAAAATATGGCTATATCACTTTCTCTAGTTTTCCCTTGACTATCAATGTGATATGTCAAGAGAATAGTACTACATATGATTGTTTTAGACTCACAATCAATCTGTCATCTAACAGTGTGTAAAAGACAATGCAAACCAATTACAAGATCTTTTCTTCTCCTCAATAGGACTCGAAACAGCCTCTTATAATTGTTTTTTCAACACTAATACTATTCAATCCTTGCTTCAAATCTTACTTTCACATAGCAGACTTAGATCTTTAGCTATCAACTTCTTACACTGTTCACATAAAGCCTTATTGCACTTGTATTTCTTTCAGAGCAAAGGAGATTCAAGGATTCAAAAGTTATGAAACCTTGGGCATTGCCTTTGTATGTATAGGCAATCCTAAGTTTCTAGCCGTTGTTGAAGTCATCCTTTCTTTGAAACATCACTTTCATACTATCCTAGAACCATATTCACAAACCCATGACCTCTAATTTTTGATACAGGAAAGGACACTTACACGGTGCGAAAAACAACACGTGAACCTTGACTTCATCTGTGCCCTTTTGTTGAACTCAGTCTTACAATTATTTGTCCAATGCTAGTACTATTCAATCATTGCTTCAAATCTTACTTTCAAATAGCTGACTCAGATCTTCAGCTATCAACTTCTCACACTGTTCACATGAAGCCTTATTGAATTTGTATTTCTTTAAGAGTAAACGAGATTCAAGGATTCAAAAATTATAAAACCTTGGGCATTGCCTTTGTATTTATAGGCAATCCCAAGTTTCTAGCCGTTGTTGAAGTCATCCTTTCTTTGGAACATCACTTTCATGCCACCCTGAAACCATATTCACAAACCCATGACCTCTAATTTTTTATACGGGAAAGGACACTGACACAGTGCACAAAACAACACGTGAATCTTGACTTCATCTTTACCTGTAATACCTGAGAAATTTGGGAGTTTTGAGATGAATATATAACGTTACGATTTTAAAATAAATCGTGCCAAAATGTTATATATTTAAATCTAAGAAAATATTTGATTAACTAAATCAAATATGACGACGGAATATTTGGGATGATTAGTTGAATGCGCCAATAAACGTTACGAACAAATAACGTTACAATGTTATAACGTTA
Source organism: Drosera spatulata (assembly GCA_035668315.1). Lineage (NCBI taxonomy): Eukaryota > Viridiplantae > Streptophyta > Magnoliopsida > Caryophyllales > Droseraceae > Drosera > Drosera spatulata. Next base: position 12,870 of record JAOVYX010022961.1, read on the forward strand.
TAAATGTTGCGCGCAAAGACTATCGATTTAATCCCAAAAACAATGAATTATGACTCGGATGTCATATTTTCATACACGGAATAAATCTATCGATGCAAATAGATTTTTCATGGATTAATATTACGAGATTTGGGTGAATAATGGATTGAACGAGATGTTTCGTGGGACGAAACATGGGATTAAACCCACACTCACCCACCTCCACGTTCCTCTTCCACCCTTTCCCGCACTTCCTCTCCATTTCACCTCCACTTCTCCTACTCCATCACACTCTCTTCCACTCATCCCTGGCGGCCACCAACTCCAACAGCTCCTGCAGCCACCAACGGCAGCCTTGATCCGCCACCAAGATCATCATCAACAACAATATCACCATCATCAACATCATCAACGTCATCAACATCATCATCATCATTCCATCGTTTTCATCATCATCATGCCGCCCAAACCAAGACCATGGGCAGTAGCAATGTCGAGGGGAGGATTAGCATCGGCAGCACGGCTAGGGGACGCCAACGGATCAATCCGTGTGCTCGTGAGCTCAAGAAAACCAAACACGTTCGAGGTAACCTCACTCATCCGATGCACCTCTTTTATTCATTCACATGATTCAAACACGTTCGGGCATGCTTTGGGACGTGTTAATGCAGTGTTTGATGTGTGTATGATGATTTGAATGCTTAAAACCGCGTATTGGGCAATCCGTTTAAGGGCAAAGAGGTTTCCTGCAGGTTCTGGCCGGAAATCCGTCGCGCCCACGACCATCCTAGGTCGCGGCCGCGACGAGGGAAAACTCAGCATTGGCCAAACAGTACCGAAACTTAAACTTAAACTTAAACTTAAATGCATATTTGAGATATATAGCATGTACGCATGGAAATATATCGTTAAACGCGCATAAACGATCACGTTTGACATGAGTTGGGGTATCTGGGGTTGAAATGAGCTAGAATGTACCCTTATAATGTATATACCCTCAGGGGAAATAAATGAAAACGACCACTAAATGATTAATAAAAAGGGAACGGGGGATGTGGAGTATAGTTACACTGTCCATGTGAACTAATGAAAAGAAACAAATAAGAAATATCGCCTCCTTGAACTGATAAGGACGGCATTGACATCCCTTGTGGATCATTAGTCGTTTTCTTGAATTTGTTGAGAAGGTCG
>JAOVYX010022962.1:0-14038 GCA_035668315.1 Drosera spatulata
GGATCGTAGGTATGATTTGAAACCCACGTGAATGAAACAATATATAGAGACAGGTTGTTGAGCTTTTTACGGAGAGAATTATGGGCTGTATCTCGTGAAAATAACTACCTGTTATCTTTCTTTTTTTTTTTTTACTTACAAGATTTCAGGGATATTACAGTATGTCATGAACTGTTTTGTTCGCTTTATTGCTGATCGATCAAAGATGAAAGCTATAAAAAGAGAGTACCAAATGCCACAAGCAAACCCGTGGCAACAACATTTTTCGTCATTGAAAAATACATTTGGCCACAAGGAAATACCGTGGCCGTTGTCTTTGTAGCTAAAGTTTTACCACGAGAATTCTCAACTTGTAACTAAAGAGTAATTTTTCGTCACGAAACTTTCCGAGCCAAAACTTGCCACAGGATTTCCCATTATAGTGGTAAAATTTTTTAACAACGGATGGACTGTGACTTAAACCTCATTTAGCGACTACATATCCCATAGCGAAAACAATCTTAAAATGTTGAAAAAATCTAATAAAATAAAAAGAGATCAACAATAATTTTCCCTTTTTATTTTATTAATACATTGATAAAAAAGATTATAATAAATAACTCAAGAAAAATTAATTAAATCAAAATCTAAAAATCCAAATGAATAATCATCTAATAAGAATATTAAAAAAAATTAAAATATAGCAGAGGTAGCCAACAAGAAATTACATGAAATTATCAACATCGAAATCCAGAAGATCAATAATTTCCAATAGTTAAAACCAATAAAATATGAATATTACAACTAAATTATCAGCCGCCATCAATTCTGAACATGCTTGAAATTGAACTCTTGACAATCTTTTGTTCCTCATACTGAAAATAAAAGAAAACATGTAAAATATCCGTATGAAACTGTACATAAAGAACAAGACTATACAATAATGAATTACAAATGCATTTTGAAATTTCAGGACTTATAACTAACATGGAAATGACTACTATAAACTAGGGATTTTTACATATAATCACCTCAAATCTTAGATATTTACAAAAAAGCACCTCAAATCTTCATATTTATAAAAACACTACTAATCATACATAATTTTCAAAAACACTACTTAAATCATATGATATTTTCAAAATAACTGTATAGTTTGTAAAATCGTTATCTTGAACGAATTTTTTTTATTTTTCTGTTGTCTAATCTATTCATCAACATAACTTTTTTATCCATTTGTATGAAAACCAATTGTTTTCATATTATTTCTCCAATTTCGTCAACTTTACTATTTCTCAAATATTAGTTATTAATGGTCACCCAAGTCAAGATTATGGTCAAGGAAAAGTCAACATAATGGAAAATGGGCCTTTAAAGATAAGGAAAATTGGCCTAGGAAAAAGCCCACCTAATTAGGGTTTTCTTCCCTATAAATATACCATTGTCAAGGAGGTATGGGGGCATTCTCAATCTTCTCCTCATTCGACTACTCTTTCTTACTCTCTCTCTCACCCAAATCGGGCACATACTGATTTAAGCGTCGGAGCGGGCGTCCGAGGTACGCACCTCGGTCTCCCGGCTAACGGCGTTTTCTTGGTTCTTGGTGTGCAAATCGTTGAGTGCATCCCCAGATCGGTCTCGCATCATTAGATAGGTCCGACATACGACTAGACCATCATACAGTACGACCCAATCAAAGAGATCGGACCAACTGTGATCAATGCAGCACTATGCTGATAACCCGAAGCCGAACTACCAATATGCAACCAGAAACATCCAACATGCCTTCCGGTAGTTGCGCTCTGTTTCCACCACTCCCAGGTGACAGACCCTTGAGATCGGTCCGTACAGGGACCTACCTGGCGCCACCCCAAGCTGAGTACATGACGGAGAGCCCGGCAGTTCAGTACGATACTATGGCCATGTACAAGGAGTAACGCCAAGAAATTGGATTGAGATCTAGAAATTATTCCTAGAAATTTTTTTTCCTACATCAAGGACACCTTTTGTAAGGAAGCATATAGGTGTTTCTCAAACCAATAATGTGCCGTAAAGGAGAAAGCGTCGATGAAAAAAGAAGAAGAAAGAGAATTATCGTCGTTTTTACTCTTATTATGTGACTAATCAGTTCCCTTTTTCTAATGTTCCGAGGTACAAGTCGAGGCGATGACGGATGAAAAGTATTTGGATGACAAACGAAGTTATGTAGAGTGCGAGAAAATCTAAACATCGAAAAGGAATTCTTTAAATTTGGATTCCTAAATCGGTTCTTTATAATGATCTTGCTACTTCATATCCTTGATGAGCATAACGTTGTCGTGCTGACGATGTTAAACAAAGACGCTACTTGGGAGGCAACCTAATGATTTTGAGTCTTTAGGTTAGAGTCGTGAGTCATTTTTCAATCGATCTGGGTCATGTTTTCATGTTGAATAATAGGTACACGTAATAACGGCCCTAACAAAGATGTTATAGCTGATTATGAAGGTTCCTGAGGCCAAAATCATGTTTTGGATGTTTGTCACGGCTTATGAAATTAAATTCACGGACCATTATAATAGAGGTCGAGAACAAAGGAGTTTCAAAACCTTAGTCACGGCTTGTGAAACTTGTTTCACGGCCCTCGACTCATTATGCAAAAGCAAAGAAAAGTAAAAATGCTTAGTCATGGCTCGTAACTATGGTGCCACGGCCCATGAATGGTTTTCAGCGTTGGTGCATTTGTCGTGTTATTTTTATCCGTTTGACTTCATTTGACCTCCGTTTTTAAAGTTCTCAGTATGTTTTTGATCCTCTATAAAAAAAACAAAAAAACAAATGTCAAAATGATGGAAATCAATTCAAGAAGAAGTATTTAAGGTAATTTTAGATGCATAATTCATCACAAGTCGTGTCGAAAATCGAGAAGAATGCAATGACAAAACATGCATTTTACGCTTTAAACATTGATTTTTGTTGGGGATTTGTTGAGGTCGTGTTTTTTTAGGCTTTGGGAGATTTTCATTGATTGAAGTGAGTTCCGAGTTTGTTTCGACGTCTTTGAGGCTCTTTGAGCTTTGATGCAATTGGAGATGATGTTAACACGAAAGGAGAAGAATTGACATTTTTGCATGCCATTGTTTATCTCTACCGATGTTAGTATCATTATTTTCTAAGTCCTTATGCACTTTATTGTTCTATTTTATGGCATTGAGGACAATGCAACATCCGTCTTGGGGGTAAATTGCGTATTGTCTTATGTTCAAGCCATGAAGATTACGGGGTAAAATTTGTTTTAGTTTTTGTTCAGTCATATGTATGAAAAGGAACAAAATCAGGAAATGTCAAAAATGAAAGAAATTTGTGTTTTTGTTTTTAAAACCATAGTTCGAGCATAGTAATATGATGAGATTTTATTTTATGATCATTACACTAGTATACATAGCTTCAATATCATCTCTAATAAAGTCATATGTCCTAGTTAACTCCATGATATTGCTTCCTTTGAAATGAAACCTTTTTTGTGTAGATAGCGCCTTAGTGGTGACTTGACTTGTAAATAGGTCATAAAAATATTTTATTTATAAAGTTCCCGGTTTCTATGGTGACCCTTACCTATTTTTGGTTACTTGAGAATGCTTGACCTATTTAAGAAAAAGTGAAATAAGGTTGCATAGTTGCTTAAAAGCGGGGCAATTATTTTTTGGTATCCAATTTAAGTTTTTATTATGTTTTGGTTCACATTTCGATTTTGACGGTTCATATACACAAAATTGCAGTTCACACACGTATGATATGCAGTTCATATACAGTTCATGAATTCTAATGGGTACTAAAACGTAAGTGAAACTTCACATAGGTATTTTTTGTGTAATTTGCTTCTGAAAAAGCAAGGAAATTACAATCGACATTTGCAAAGTTTCTTTCAAAAACCAAGAAAATTGCATATGCGAATCAAACAAGCAAAAACCTGATTGAACGTCATGTTTTCCCTTTCTTACCATTAAACATCACGTCCATCATTCACTTGCTAGTAATTCTGAATTAAGGGGAGCATGGTGGCAAAAAAAAAAAAAAAAAAAAAAAAATGGGAAAAAAAAAAGATCACATATGAAATAGGAAATTTAGGCCTTCTTTGAGACCTTGGAGGGCTTGGGGACAACCCATACCGGACGCATTTCAAGCTGTTAAGAAGAATCGGGGAAGAATAAAATGAATTCCAAAAATGTTTTGTCTTGCTACAGTTCGGGAATAATCAATGAAGGGTGTGAAGTGTCATGAGGGGGGAATGATTGGAATGTAATATATGTGGCGTGAATAGGGATGATGGATGACTTTAAAATGTTTGGTTCTTTCGACATGTGTGTTAGGATTGATGTACAATCCCTCCATTTGTATAGAAATTAATGAACGAAGCCTTAAATTAGGACGTATTCATAGACAATAACCTAGAAGAGAACTGGGATGGTCAGAAGCAGTGTAGAATGCATGCAGTAGGACAGCACATGATCACAGATAAGAGGTCATTGTGGATCACTAGACGGAGTCGATATCAACGGTTCTAGATAAGCGATTTGCGATTAATATAGGAAGAAAAGGAACCACAAATCTATCAAGAAAAGGATCAAGGATTCAGGATCAAGGCCATATCACAGAATGTAGTAACCGGGTACAACAGAGCAGGCTTGCAGCAGAGACAGGAGTGTAACAGATTGGGAATACATCAGGGCTGGTTGGTCAATAGATAAGGATATGCAAAACGATAAAATCGAAGATTTGAGATTTGGAATATGTACGAGGTTGAAGAGTGTTGTGAGGAAAAACTGTCAACATCACTAAGGATCATGCAGGGGACAAACAGACAACTGTCAACATCAGTATAGTATAATCATAGTTTGTGATTTCCTGAGCCCTATAAAAGGGGATCCATTCCAGACAAGGTTGACAATTAGGAGAAACTGGTAGCAAGCTGAAAATTACTCAACAAACATTGTTGAATCATTCTTGTGGGCTGGATTGAAGATGTGAGAAAGAAAAATTCACTAGTCCGCATCATGAACACATCTGCAACAGAGTCCTGAAGTGATCTGTGCAATGATCTAGGTTCTTGTCTTAACAAGTTTGTAAGAAATCTTGTAAGAGGTTTCTTTATAAGTTACAAACAAAGAGATAATGAACTCGCTCTTGGCTTGATTATACTGGTCACCAAGCGAAGGCTGCATTAAGACTTTATTGATCATTTGAAAATGATTATCTGAACCTGTAAGAATTGTTGTGTCTTTAACTACTTTATATCTTTAACTTAAAGCTGTTAGAAAATCACTTGGACACAAAGAGATTTGTCCAAAGGAATTAAATCTAAACTACGGACTAGTTTCGCAAGTCTGCAATAGAACATTGCATACTAGCCAATACAAGGCTACATACTGTTATCTATAAAACATTACATTGCCTTCTTCACCGTGTCCCCCCCCCCCCCTCCTGGCTATATTGTAATAATCTGAGAATTATAATGTGCTTAGTGTAATTGATCTTTTGCATGTGTTGCACTCTGATTACGTTATTACTCGAGCTTTGAATTCATTTTTTTTTCTAGACCTTTCAAGTTTAGTTTTTGTTTTTATTTTATGCGTTATCCTGGCTTGGGGATGGCTAGATTTTTAAGATGGTTTACTCAAGTTATGGGAAGGAGTTATGATTTTTCATATCCTGTGGTCAGATTTATGCTCAAACATGTTTAGTTGTGGTTTCTTTTGTGTCTTGAGTCGTTTTTTTTTCTCGAGGATGAGCTTGGACTTGGCTTAGGGACTTAGACCTGATTTGGTAACAAATTATTCGAATTTCACTCAATAAATGTTTGTCCATAAATAAGATATTCATAATAAAGGAAACGAACTTAACAAACTCAGCATTATCATTAAAACAATGACTTTCCATTTTTGTGTCATATTTATGGAAACTGGGGAAGACCTGGACCTTACATACTTCTATCTCAATTCTGATACCAATGAGGAAGGCCCGGGGCTTCCTGTGTTCTCTAACAACCTATACTTAAGATCGATTTTTTCAACTATTGTAATCATCAAAACATATGAACTCAATACATGTGTTACTAAACTGGTAAAATCTTTATCAAAATGTCTACGAGCTGCTCCTGTGATGGTGCATAAGCCAAAGATAGAATCTCATCCAACACTTTGTCTCTTGTAAAATGGCAAACAATTTCAATGTGTTTTCTCCTCTCGTGACAAACAAGATGCTGTGCAATGTGCAGTACTGAGACATTATCACAAAATAAACAAACAAGAGTAATATCAGTCATACCTAATTTAGTTGACAAACGAGCTGACCATGTTACCTCTAAGGCTGCCTGTGGTATGGCTCTATATTCAGTCTTAGATGATGACTTTGAAACGATACCTTGTTTTATTGGTTTCCAGCTTATGGGGGAGTCTCCTAAAAGCATATTATAACTTGTGACAAGATATCCAGTCACTGTCACTAAAGGCTTATAATCTTAACTTTGTTGAGACCTTCAGCAATATGTCTTGGCCAACAGTGCCTTTAATATATATAAAATGGTGATGAATTGCAAATAAATGATATTCAATTGGGTGTTGCATGAATTGACTCAAGATTTGCACAGAATATGAAATATCAGGCCTAATTCTTGAGTAAACTTCCTTTGTGTGAGTATAATACTATTATCTGAATAGATTGTGTTGAACATCAAGAAATTTTGATGATTACAAACAGTACAACACTAATAATATTTTAAGTTTACATGATGTGCAGGTACAACTTTACATGTAGATGCAGTACAAAGGGATCAAAGAGTTCAAGCCAAGCTGAGGTAGATCAAAAACTCTAATTGAAGACTAAGGATCGAAGTGAAGATATGGATCAAGTTTCAAACCTCAAGGCAACTTAGAAACAATGCACCAGAACTACAAGATGGGAGTTGTAGATTCATCATTGTGGAGTCATGTGTGTTGTAAGTAGGTTGGCATCTTTGTTTAGTCTGTAATAATTATGAGCACTTAGGATTTTTTGAGTTTGACTTAATCAAGTCTTTCAAAGAACCGCATCTATTTGAAGAACTGGTTCATGGAACAGTAATAGTTTCGATAATAGAATCCTGATTTTTTGAATGAAAATTTAAAGGGATATTTTTTTTGGATATTTTTAGTATTTATTAAGTTGGAAATAATATCCTTTTAACTAGAAACATTTTAAATGATATGGAAACTTGGGTTTTGCCTTAACAGTTATTTATCAAACAAACCCTAGTTTTTAGGAGAAGTGGGTAAAATATTTTTTTAATCAGAAATTATTCTGGTTTACCACATCCTCCATCACTTCATATCTCTGGTCCTCAATGGTTCACTGCTTAAGAAAAAAAGAATGTTCTTTAGAGTTTATCGAATCATAGAAACAAAAATAGCATACGTTTTCAAGTGTCCTACAAATTGATTTTTGGTGATTCACAGTTGTAGAAAAGTCCACATGTGTGATTGTTAAATGCTATGATGAAAAGTAGGAAAGCCATCACGAATGGTTTTGGTGATGGTATTTTCCATCACCAGGGCAGTCACAAGTGAGCTTGTCATAGTTGATCATATGGGACGGTTTCTCCATCACAAATAAGCTATTGTGATGGATTTGCTGTCACATCTTTGTAACTGTATTACATGATGGAAAAACCATTGCGCCAATCACTGATAAGTCTGAATGATTGCTATGTGACCGTCATTTAATTATAATCACAATCGCTATGTGATCGTCATTCAAGAATAATAACGATTGCTATTCATGTCCATCACGTATGCATATTCGCGATGACTACTTATTTCCATCACAAAACGTTGAATTGGTGACAGCCAGTACCATCATATATGTTATATACTGGATGATTGCTCGTATCCATCACTTAAAGTCTTCGAAATTATGTGACAGTCATTGCAATCACAGTAGTCGTAGGTCAAGCTCCACAATAATTCCCCTAATACATCTATATGAAGCTGTACAATTGATCATAAAATTAAAACAAAATGCTATTTTGAAGGAAATAACCATTCTATTAATATATCAAAAGCCAAACGTGAAAAGTTACAGTTCCTTAACAAAACTACAAATATAAAGCTACCAACTACAGTTCGCCAATACACTAGAAATGTCAAGTACAAAAGGCTAACATTCAAAACAATGATAATAAAAGGTACGAAATAAAAGATCTAACAGAATCAATACATTTCTTCGTCTTCATAGTCATTGCCTTGACTACAATTCACAATGGATGATGTTAGATTAGGTTCAAACTCGGGCTGGTTTGACATGCTGCATGGTGGAAGAGGAGGCAGCAGACCAAGTTTCTCATTCACGATCTTTGTATTCTCATACTGGAGCATTAACTCCTCATACTGAAGCGTAATAATTCGATCACAGCTCTCTTCCCTTTGCTTTGCCAATGCTAATTCTTTACCCAATTGCTACAGTTCCTTGAAGTCTCTTGAGAAACAAATTGAATTGAGCAAGCGATGTTGCTTCATTTACTCCATTTTTCTCCGGGATGACCAACAAGTCTATCTTTTTTCACACGAGCAATAGTCTCTTTCTACACATCTACTACACCACACGTAGTAGATTTAGTATTAAAAATATAATAGTGGCAAGTTGAGTCGATCCCATAAGAAACGGATACAATAAACTAATTTTATGTCAATCACTTAAAATGTAATATTATGTGGTTAGAAATAGGGAGTTGTTTTGTTGTTAGAAATACTAACAATTAAAAACTGTCAAGGTAATTTGGATGAGATTGGACTAACTTTAATCAGTTGGAATAAGATGTATGACAATGTGTTATGATTCATTTATGAAATTTCTTCATTCATGTTATTTTTTTCCCTAGATCCTTTTTGATGTATATTGTAGGTAGGTAAAACCTAAATATATGTTATATCTTAAGATATCATAACTAGATGAGAATAAACTATCACTTAACAATAATTAATCTAGGAAAGATGAATATACCTAAGTTAAATAATATTGAATTATATCATAACCCAATACACCATAAACATTGAATAGAAGAGAATAATTCAATATTTATGAATCATGATATGAATACTTTAGATTATACAGAAAAAAATAATAACCTATAGTTTGATACATTATACTATTATAAGAGAATGATAATTGACAAGAACATATCAAAAGAGCCTTGAAATGACCTTAAAACACTAAAAAACACTTGAAAAGACTAAAAACATCGGAAATAAAAAAAATCAAATCTCTTAAAAACCTCAAAAACAAATGAAATGGGATAATAAACATCACAAAACAACCTTAAAATTCTTCATAATGAAAGAATCTATCAAAACAGCCTTGACATGATCTTAAATTACTCGAAAACACATGAAAAGGCTAAAAATACCATAAAATAACTTAAATCTCTTCAAAACCTTCAAAAACGAGTGAGAAGTGATGAAAACTCCATAAACTGACCTCAAATAGCTTGAAAACATAAGAATCTCTCAAATGATCCTTGAAACGAGCTTAAAACACTCAAAACAATGGAAAAGGTTAAAAACACCATGAAAACAACATGAATCTTTTCAAAATCTCAAAAGCAAATGAAAAAGGCTAATAAACATCATAAAACAACCTTAAATCTCTTCAAACACGAAACTATCAAAACAGCCTTGACATGACCTTAAAACAATCAAGAACACATGAAAAGGTTAAAAACACCATCAAACATTCTCAAATAACTTAGGTGATGCAAGGTGTTGCAAGGTGGCATGAGGGGTACCTAGGTGGTGTGAGGTATTGTGAGATGTTACAAGGTGTGGGAGGTGTTGCGAGGTGTTGCGAGGTGTTTTGGGGAGTTGTAACTGTTGCGAGGAGTGGTGTTCGATAACTGAAGGAAAGAACCATTCTCTAGGTGTTTGATAGTAAAAGAAAATTCGGGTGTTTGATACTCGTAGGAAAATATGGGTGTTTGATGACCGAGAAAAATATGGACTTTGACAACAATGGTGAAATGATGAAATTAAGGCTGCTTGTGGTTGTCTGAGGCTAGGAGTGGCCTGCTTTTGGGGATGAAGGTATGCCTTAATTAAGGTCTTATCGGGCTTGATGTGGTGTTTTGTTTATTTCACCTTATTGTGTTTGATGTTCGATGCTAATCCTGGAGGTGGTGCATTGTTGTCTACATTACCATGGATAACATACGATCCATTTTTGGACTTGTTTTATTGTAACCTTATTATCGAAAAAAGAAAACCTCAAATAACTTGAAAACATAAGAAAATATCAAAGCAGCCTTGAAATGACCTTAAAATACTTGAAAAGGCTAAAAAAATGATAAAAAAAAACTCAAATATCTTTGAAACCTCAAAAACAAATAAAAGAGGCTAATGAAATATCATAAAAATATCTCAATTCTCTTCAAAACATAAGAATCTATAAAAAGTGTCTTGAAATGACCTTTAAACATCCAGAAACATATGAAAATGCAAAAAATCCATAAAAACAACTCAAATCTGTCAAACACACTCAAAATATTTGAAAAGTTGTAAAACACCCTAAAACAACCTCAAAATCACTTACAAAAGCATGAATTCACAAAATAGCCTTCAAAGGCCCTAAAACAATAAAAAAAACACTCAAAATAGCCTTCAAAGGCGTAAAACATCATAAAAAAAAACAACTCAAATCTCTTCAAAACACTAAAAACAAATGAGAAAGGCTAATAAACATCATTAAATAATCTCAAATCTCTTCAAAACACAAAATTCTATCAATAAAGTCTTGAAAATGATCCTTACACACTAAAAAAACCTGAAAAGCTTAAAACACCATAAAAACAAGTCTAATCACTTCAAATCACTCAAAAACGAATGAAAACTGTTAAAAACCCCATTAAAAAAACCTCGAATAAGTTGAAAACGCAAAAATCTATCAAAAAAAACCTTGAAATGACCTTAAAACAATAAAAAACACACTTGATAAGGCTTAAAAAAAAAAGCTAATAAACATCATAAGACAACCTTAAATCACTTGAAAAAGCATGAAGCTATCAAAATAACATTGAAAGGATCCTAAAACACTCAAAAACACTTCAACAGGATTAAAACACCATAAAAAAACTCAAATCTCTTCAAAACAATCAAAAACAATTGATTAGTGATAAAAACACCATAAAACAATCGCAAATAAATTAAAAACGCAAGAATCTATCAAAAAAACCTTGAAATGACCTTAAAACACACGTAAACACTTGCAAAGAATAAAAACACCATAAAAAAATTCAATTCTCTTCAAAACGTTTAAAAACAAATGAAAAGTGCCAAAAACACTAATGCACAACCTCAAATCACTTGAAAACGCAAGAATATACAAAATTAGTTTCAAAACACTAAAAAGCAAATCAAAAAAGGTAATAAACACCATAAAACAACCTCATATCACTTTAAAATGCAAGAATCTATCAAAATAGTTTCGAAACACTTAAAAACAAATGAAAAGTGCTAAAAACCCCATAAAACAACCTCAAAGAAAACGGAAGAGTCTATCAAATGACCTTTGAAATGACCTTAAAACACTCAAAATACTTGGACGGGTGATTAATGGTAAAAACCCAAATCTCTTCAAAATAATCAAAAATAAATGATTAGTTGTAAAAACACCATAAAACAACTGCAAATAACTTAAAAACACAAGAATGTATCAAAAGAACCTTGAAATGACCTTAAAAAACATGAAAACATTTGCAAAGAATAAAAATACCATAAAAACAATTCAATTCTTTTCAAAACACTTAAAAACAAATGAAAACTGTTGAAAACACCATTACACAACCTCAAATAACTTGAAAACGCAAAAATATGTCAAAATAGTTTCAAAACACTAAAAAACAAATCAAAAAGGGTAATAAACACCATAAAACCAACCTCAAATCACTTTAAAATGAAAGAATCTATCAAAATAGTTTCGAAACACTTAAAAACAAATGAAAAGTGCTAAAAACATCATAAAACAACCTGAAAGAAAATGGAAGAATCTGTCAAAAGACCTTTGAAATGACCTTAAAACACTCAAAACACTTGGATGGGGTGTGAAAACATCATAAAAAGAACTCCAATCTGATTTAAAACCTCAAAAAAGAATGAAAAAGGCCTATAAACATCATAAAACATCGTCAAATCTCTTCAAAATGCAAGAATCTATCAAAAGAGACTTGAAATGACCTTGACACACTCAAAAACACATGACAAGGCTAAAAATACCACAAAATCAACCCAAATCCCATCAAAACTCTAATAAATGAAAAAAAAAAAAGAATATTAAAAACACCATAAAACAACCTCAAATAACATAAAAAAAAACTACAGTCCTTCGAAACCACAAAAAACACTTGAAGAAAGCTAATAAACATGAAAAAAACAACACAAGAATCATTCAAAAGAGTATTGAAATGACCTAAAATACTTAGAAACACATGCAAAAGGTAAAAACACTATAAAAACAACTCAAATCTCGTCAAAACTCAAAAACAAATGAAAAAGGTAAAAACACCATAAAAATCTCAAATTACTTGAAAACGCAAGAATCTATCAAAATGACCTGAAATGACTTTAAAACACTAAAAAACACTTGAAAAGGCCAGAAGAATGATGAAAAAACTTCAAATATCTTTGAAACCTCAAAAAATAAATAAAAAAGGCTAATATACATCATAAAAAAAACCTCAATTCTCTTCAAAACACAAGAATCTATCAAAAGAGCCTTGAAATGACCTTAAAACACTCAAAAACACTTCAAAAGGCTTGAAACACCATAAAAACAACTCAAATCACTTCAAAACACTTAAAAAGAAATGAAAAGTGATTTTAAAAAAAACCATAAAACAACCTCAAATCACTTAAAATGAAAGAATCTATTAATATAATTTTGAAACACTTAAAAACAAATGAAAAGTACTAAAAACACCATAAAACAACCTCAAATCACTTGAAAACGCATGAATCTATCAAAATAGCTTTTGAAAGGACCTTAAAACTCTAAAACACACGAAAAGTATAAACAATGTAAAAACAACACAAATCTCTTCAAAACACTCTTAAACAAATGAAAAGTGCAAACAACGCAATATAAAAACATCAAATATTATGAAAATGCAAGAGTCTATGAAAAGAGCCACGAAATGACTTTAAAACATTGAAAAACACTTGAATTGGATTAAAAAAGTCATAAAATAACACAACTCTCTTAAAAACCTCAAAAACAAATGAAAAGGGTTAATAAAGTCATAAACACAAGAATCCATCAAAAGAGCCTTGAAATGACCTTAAAAAACTCAAAAACACATGAAAAGGTAAAAAATACCATTAAAACAACTCAAATATCTACAAAACACTCAAAAACAAATGCAAAGTTGTAAACACACCATAAAACAATCTCAAATAACTTGAAAACATAAGAATCGATCAAAAGAGCCTTGAAATGACCTTAAAACACTCAAAAACACAAGAAAAGGCCATAAAACAGCATCAACTAACTTGAAAACGCAAGCATCTATAGAAAGATCCTTGAAATGACCTTGAAACGCTCAAAAAACACTTGAAAGGGCTAAAAGTACCATAAAAACAACTCAAATCTCTTCAAAACCGCAAAAACAAATGAAAAATGATAAAAACACCATAAAACATTCTCAAATAACTTGAAAACGCAAGAATCTATCAAGAGAGCCTTGAAATGACCTTAAAACGCCCGAAAAAAACTTGAAAAGGTTAAAAAAGCCATAAAAACAACTCAAATCTCTTGAAAATCTTGAAAACGAAAGAAAAATGTTAATAAACATCATAAAACAACCTTAAATCTCTTCAAAACGTGAAATCTTTTCAAAGAAACATGAAATGAGCTTAAAACACTCAAAAACAAAGTCTAAAAACAGTGTAAAACTAACTCAATTCAAAACACTTTAAAACAAATGAAACGCGATAACACCACCATAAAACAAACCTCAAATAACTAGAAAAAGCAAGAATCTAACAAAAGAGCCATGAAATGAGCT
>JAOVYX010022963.1:0-14037 GCA_035668315.1 Drosera spatulata
GGTGAATCCTTTGGGATCAGGTTCTTTGGCTCTACGAGTGTTCAAAGCAGACTTGACTGGGTCAGACGTTTAATCTAACTAATAAGAGAACAAGTGTGGTTCTCTTCGCATGCGCAGCAATAAGAAGTCGTGGGCCAGAACATCGGCTGATTGGGTGTAAGGCTGCCCTCTGTAGGGGGACCTTCGACGTGTAAGTGAGGATTTAGCAAACCGATGTACACGCAAGAGACGTAGTGGTTTTGCGCCACGAACCCAAATCATGCATACTATTTATGAAAAACAGAAACTTTCACAAAAGACAACAGGTTTTCAAATGATTTTCGTGGATGATATGCGACTGAGAACTTGACCCAGATCAGTGTGTATGTCTCAAAAATCTCTCTTCATCTTTGTCCTCATTTGAGTTCTATCCTTCATGTCGAGACATGAACTTGCGATAGTTTAGTAAGTAAAAGATTATAAAAGAGGATATAGATGTATAAGTTATCATTGCGTGCATAGTTTGATATGACGCCCATATTTTCTTGTGACTACTAGAAAATGTTTTATAGGTACTCATCGATCGTTATAGTCGGGGGAGTACTGTGCAAATCGAATATATATACTTTTGGTTGCTGAGCTTTTACCTCACGAGTTATGTGTTTTATTTGTAAATCCACCACAGAGCGATACTGAAGCGCTAGAGTGAGATTCCATACATATAATTAATTATCTCACTGTTCAATATGTAATAAACGCCACATGAAATAATTTGATTGGGAAACACTTGTAGACATTTGAACAATGTATTTATGAGATAATATAATGTAATTTGGGATTGTATAACATCATTTGGATTTATAATGATAATGATTTCGTAACTTTCCTTAGCTTATATACCTACAAACCCGTTTGGATTGATTGACCTTGTCATGGAGTGGGTCTATGACGACATAACGTCCCGTTTGTATTTCCAGTGATTTTGTTTTTAAGAATTGGCTGGTTGGGCTTGGCATGTCAAAAGTTTTAATGGTGTGCTTATTGACAATTGTGTGACATGTGTGTTTTATTTTGTACTTAGTAATTATGTGTTGTTTTTTAGGAGAGAATTCTTAATAGATATCCTATGCGGTTTTAATCATTCAAAAATATCTTACTATTATTTCATTGTCATTAGATATCTCATAATCAATTAGGAGATCTTTTCGTCAAATGCAATTGTTCCATCTAAACCTCAATTTTTTGAAATCAGTTTTTTAAAATCTAACGACAACGATGCATCGACGATCGACCGACCGACGACGTGAATGACAAATTGACGACGACGACGACGAACTAGTAACGACGACGACGAACTAACGATGATGAACTAACGACGGCGGCAGACTGCTAACGACGACTACTGGACAACGAACTAACGATGAAGATTACGACAACGAACTAACGACGACGAGAAACTGATGACGACAATTAACTTCGGGTGAGAATCTTTTCACGTTTTTTGACTAGATTAAATAGACATATTATTTTCTTATAAAGGCATCTCCATCTTCATAATAATCAAATTTATTTATATTTATTTCGTATATTATTGTACGAATACAAGGACCAGTTAAAATGTAAATAAAACATTGCCATGGAGGAAACCATGTGCAACAATAAAACACGAGATCCTTGGACTCCGAAAATCCTACACAAAACAAACCATATGTGTCCCCAGTCTCAATGTTAATCCGAACCACAAAAGCCCATAATTTTATCTGTCGCCGCCCGACGAAAAAAATATCAAAACTATAAACTCGCAATTTCCCATTTTCTTGTCCCTTTTTCAAATATATTTCTAAGTGGCTAAGGTATCGAAAACCACACCGCACTTCCACGACCTCTTCCGCTGTCGCCGCCGATTTTCGGCGTCGGAATCCGTCTCTTGTAAGCTATCCGCTTTATCTCCTCAAGAAAAAGTTCATAGAGATATGTAATTGAGTCGAATTATAATTTCGATTAGTAGTAATTGGATTCTGTTCGACATGTTGTAGCAATGAAATGGGTTTCTATGAAGTCTTGCAAGTTGTGTTAGTTGATGAGGATGTGATGAGTTGAGATTAGTGCTAGTATATGATCCTTGTATTGATAGAAAAGGTGAATTCAAGCATGGATTTTGATTTCTTTTTTTGTTTGCTTGTGTGTTAAATTTGGTGTTTTGACAGGTGTCGTGGCGAAGGGAATCGGAGTTTTGTGGCGATTGATATTTACTTAATTGGTTGCTAAAATTGGGAGAAGGAAGTGTGTAAGGAAGAGGTGTGATGGCTACGGCGTCAGCGTCCGCGTCCACGGTGGCTGTGATTCCTCAAGCCAGGATTTCGAAGATTGGTGGGGGAGATAGAGGTGTGAAGAGTAGGATAAGTGTGGTTGATGTTAATCCGTGTCGGAACAATGCGATTACGGCGAAATTATGTGCCCCGAGGACTTCTTTGGGATTTTCTGCTAGCAGGTTGGTTTTGCATAGCTGTGGTGAATGTGTGTCATATCGACTTTATTAGTCTAAATTAGTTTTGCTAGCTTAGATTGTTGTGTCGCCTAATTGGAGTGAATGCACTCTTTTAATATTTTGCATGAAAAAGGCGCTCATGGAATGGTAAAAAAGGCAGCCTCAGAACCCATAGTATGAAGAATGATATGCTGCGAAACCAAGCACTGATGTTCACTGATGGGCTCTTCCCAGCATGTCCGACGGGAAGCTTCAAGCAGATGTGCTGCTATAACATTCGACGACAAAGAGGGTCTTTTGTAAAACGCCTGACTACCAGATATTCGACAAATAGAACTACAATGGATGCCTTGAACAACAAATCCGATCATATGTTTGTAAGTAAGCGCCTCCCGGCTACTTTGTTTGTCAGAAACTGTCATATCTTCTAATTTAGGAGATCCACTTTTGTAGTTACTTCCGTGACCTCTTGTGTGGTAATGATGAGCTTTTGTAATGAGCTTTGGTTACTGTGTGCTTATGTCTGCATCTATCCCTTGGTTGCTAAATGGGTCTGCATGGTGTGACCTGATAAGAAATGGTTAGGGACACCATAGGGTTATTTGTTATTTTCTGCTATTTAATTGCTTTGTAATACTTGCCGTTTTCTATGTGTTATCTGAACTTTCTTTTGATATCATTTGATCTGCATTCCATCGGCATGCTCTTTTTACTTCCCTGTACTTGTTTAGTGTTCTTGTTGTTTATCTTTATGAGGGCATCACTAAATAGTCTCCTAGTTATTTGCATCAGAGGTAAGATTGTGTACATCTCGTCCACCCTAGACCTCGTCTTAGACTCCATCTTGAAGGGAGCACTTGGGTTATTGTATGCTTTGGTTGCTCCTTCACCCAACCAGAATGGCCATAATTGATTTGTCGCAATTCTCCACAAAAATAGAAGTATATTTTATCAGAAAATAAACTAGTGTAATATTGGGGATCCCTTGTGACCTCGAGTCTTTTGGTTGCCTATATTCTTTATAGTTCCTCGTCATGCCATGCACCCATGTGTCCAGAATACACACAAAAACCAGGTATACTGTTTCAGGCATACGTCCTGATTCCAGAACTCTATTATATGGGCTTGACATGCTGGTTGTACAATCGCTTTTGATGGCTTCTTTTGTGAAATTGATTGCGCCTTACTGTCCCTCAATATCTATCATGCTGGATATTGAATGGCCCATGCTCTTTCTAATCTAGCTTTTATTGCTGTTTTTCGAATTTTTTGTTGTTATTCTCATGGTCTGTCTTTTAGGTGAAGCATCATAATGTTCAATGTGCCGCTGTTGGCCCTGATGAACCACACGCAGTCAGTACCACGTGGCCTGATGCCACTCTAGAGAAACAGGGAGTGAGTATTTTGGACCCTGAAGAAAGAAGCATTGAGCTGGAGGATTTTCTGAGTTATGAGCTTCCGTCTCATCCCAAGTTATATCGAGGCCAGCTGGAAAATGGCCTCCGCTATCTTATCCTACCTAACAAAGTTCCTCCAAACAGGTACTCTTGGCCTTCTTGTGGGAGATGTGCTTCACTACATGGATTATCCTGAATACTAGCTTTGGAATCTCTTTTTTTCCCTACATAATTGATGCTAGCTACAGTCAATCTCAAGGACAAAAATCGCCATGAGAATTTTCGAATAAATTGCTTTCATCTTCGAGTAAACTAAATTTAGATGATATTTAAGTATTCCATCATTTTCAAGACTTTTTTGGTAGAAAAAGATGTTTTTGTTGTGGAATTCATTAGCCTTTCTTCCAAAGTGCCATGTGCTATTGCACAAAAAATTCTGCATGATCGACCTTTCTTCAATATGGTTGCTTCACCATCCTTTTGGATAAAGGGTATCATATAGAGGGAAAAAGTGGCCTGTTTACTTCGGATTAATAAAATACAGCCGTTGAGGTACATGAAGACTGACATCTTGTTTTGTGGTCTTATGCCCTAAATGAGGTATATATTTGAGGTTGTAGCTTATCACACTATTCATAAAGTGAAGAATGGACATCTTTTCACTGTGCATATTTTCTGTTTTCTTTGTGCTGGACCTCTGCTGATTCTCATGCACGAGACATTCATGGAAATCACTTCATGAATTTTAGGGTTGAAGCTCACATGGAGGTTCATGTGGGTTCAGTTGATGAGGAGGAGGATGAGCAAGGAATTGCTCATATGATTGAACATGTTGCATTTCTTGGAAGTAAGAAACGTGAACAACTGTTGGGTACGGGGGCTCGATCCAATGCTTACACAGACTTTCACCATACCGTGTTTCACATTCATTCTCCTACCAGTACAAAGGTTTGTTATAGATTATGTTTCTGCGGTCAACTTGTTGATTTAACTAATTTATTATGTTTCTGGAGTCTACTTGTGTATTGTAACATGTTTCTACGGTCAACTTGTGTACGTGTTCTACAATTGACCTTTGTTTAGCGATATACATTGTCATGTTTGTATTTGTGTTACTCTTATTCACTCGTTCAGTTTTGACTTTTCTTTGATTCACCCATGGCCAGGATGAAAAAGTTGTTAAGTGGTAGTAGTCGAGACTCGTGAAGACCTAAATTGACAAGCTTAAACTTGATGAGAATCTAGTGGTATAGAGCATTGTTCCAGAAGGGAGAAAAAGCAGTACCAGGCGTCATTCTGTTCTTAAGAAGAGAAACAATGCTTTATGTTTCTTGGTAGTGGCGAAAAGTAGGAAATTGCAAGAATGGTGGTTTTAGAATCTGATAGTGATATCAGCTTCCCTCGTGTAGCCACCTCTAATCCTGATATTGGAAACTGCATCTTCATGGCAGGAATTAGTTGCATAGGGCACAATTGCATATGTAGGTGTCAGGAAAATATCAACTGCTCTTTCTCTTTTCCTTGTTTTCCTGTTTTCTTTTTCCTTTTCTTTTCCTATTTTCTTTTTCTCTTTCATATTTTCTTTTTCTTTTTCTTTTTCCTTTTAATATCAATTAGTCATTTAGATGCGCAGTGTGTCCTTTTAATATCAATTGGTACAGTGCTAACATCATGAAATGGTGCCCTTGTTCAGGATAGTGATGGTGATCTGCTTCCTCTTGTTCTTGATGCCTTAAATGAGGTATAGTTCACTGTTGCATACATACAGTGAACCTCCATTTTCATAGTTCAATTGTAATTTTAATTATCTTCAGATCGGCTAACTGCATGATGTGAGTATACTTGTAGATCACTTTCAACCCAAAGTTTCTTCCTTCACGAGTTGAGAAGGAAAGGAGGGCAATACTTTCAGAGCTTCAAATGATGAACACTATAGAGTATCGAGTAGACTGCCAGGTATGCGTGTGGATGATAGATGTTACTGTATTCATAACATCAGTACTTTCTTCTGTGTGACATACTAGTTCGATTATTTTTGACTCATTTGCTAAAAGTGCAGTTGTTGCGACATTTACATTCTGAAAATAAGCTGGGCAGCAGGTTCCCGATTGGGTTGGAAGAGCAGATCAAGAAATGGGACGTTGATATAATCAGGAAGTTCCACGAGCGGTGGTACTTCCCCGCAAATTGCACTCTTTACATTGTAGGGGATATCACTGACATTTCAAGTACAATTTACCAAATACAGGTACGTGACATATCAGCTTGATCAAGTGCGCCAGACAATCTTATGTAGTTATGTCTCACAATTCATGAATTATAAACTTCCGATTGACTACTCCTTTGTCTGTTTTGTATTGATTAGGCTGTCTTTGGACAAGCTGGATTACAAAGGGAGACAATTGCCTCCCTACCAACTGAGCCTAATGCCTTTGGTGCAATTGCCAAGTTTCTTGTTCCCAAGCTTTCTGTTGCATTGGGTGGGAGTCTGTCACAGGAGAAGTTAGCAATTCCTGATCAAGCTAAATTCACTACGAAGGAGAGGCATGCCATTCGCCCTCCTGTTTCACATAACTGGTCTCTTCCTGGGATCAATAAAGTGGCAGATCCTCCTAGGATATTTCAGCATGAGTTGCTTCAGCATTTCTCTTTCAACATGTTCTGTAAGGTATGAAGGATATCTTATGTTTGGTTTGCTGTTTGTTGCCTGGCAAAATTTAGAGATGCCTTAACTTTCTTTTCTCTCTTCTGCCGGAGTGTCCTATTATGGTTTCTGTCGGAGTCAGTTATATGATCACGAATGCTTCTTGAAATTGGTGTTTTGTTTTCATGTTAGCTCAAGTGTCATGCATATGAATGCTTTTTCCAGCAGCAAATTGTTATGTTTTTTCGTGTGGAGTTTTATAATCTTTGTGAAAATTCTCAAAGTTCAAATTTATGTAGTTACTTACAAACCATTCTATGAATTCTTCAAACTTCTCAAGCTCATAGTCGGCTTTACTATGAATTTTGGCAGTGAATCACAGGGTTTTCATCAGATCAACAATTGGTCATAAAACTATGTCATTGCTCTTATCCGCAAGTTATTAATTCAATGATTGTATAATTATACTCAGATTATGCTTTTCAATGATTCTCATCATTTGTGCAGCTTAATGGAACCCTTTTAGTTGTCTGTACATCAGTTATTTTGTAATTAACGAAAATTAAGGTCGTTATTGTACATGAAATGGAAATTATTGTTTAACAAAGTGTTTATTTAGTAACTTTGATTATCAGATGAGTTGTGTTAGCTTTACCTTTCATATTGAGCTTCATTGGCTTATGCTTGAATTTCAATTCAACAGAGCTTGCAAATGAAGCAAATGTAGTAGCTGTCTCTTGTGAATTTGTTTTGATCTCTTCAGTTACATGTTGATACTATGGAATTTCTTTTTTTCGCAGATTCCTGTGAAGAAAGTTACGACATATAGTGATCTACGAAATGTGCTCATGAAGCGCATTGTACTAAGTGCCTTACATTTTCGGATTAATACAAGATACAAGGTAAGTACCATTTTTTTTTATTTTTTATTTTGTTACGTGGAGTGGAGTGTATTTGCATTAGTTTCTCCCTTTTCCAATGAGATCACAATTTCTTTGTTTTAACTGTAAATGCTAGGATTCTTGGTTCTTTCTTCAGTGATTGGGCTCCGTGTTCACTTTTTCATGGTACCCATCAAAACCATGTAGTTTCTGTCTCGACAGAAACTATGATTATAACCCAAAAACATACCAGGAGTACCTGACAGTGATGAGATGGAAAGAGATACAACTAGAGGTCTGTTCAAGGCCCCGTTTGGAAACAATATAAGTTGGTCAACATGGTTTTTTTAAAGCCCAAAGTTAGATTTGCTTTTTTGGTAAAACCAAATAATGCAGCTTTAAGCGGAAAAAGCTCAGAAAGTGAAAAGCCCATGAGAGTAACTTTTCAGCTGATCGCGTATTCCTCTCATCTTTGACCAAAAATATGGCTGTTTTTTCCTCTGTGCGAACATCAAATCAGTATTATAAGTTTTTTTCCTTGATAAACTACAACAGTTATATTTAGAAATATTTTCCTTTTGGATAAAATGAGTGTAAAAAATAATTTATACTACCAAATACAAGTTTGACTTATTTTCAATTTAAATAGTTTTTTATACCAAACATCATCTCCTTATTCAGAAATGACAATAAGTCACATCTTATTACTTTCAGCCATAAGTAATGAAAAGAACTTCTTTCCAGCTTTAACAAACAGGCCCTAAATCTTATCTAATATGCTAATATCACGATTTATTGTAATTTTCAACATAATTTTTTCTGAATAGATTCTAATGAGATAATGTAATGTTCTAACAATTTCTTTCCATGGAATTCTGCTATTATTTATACAAAGTTTGCTACTGGGCAATATATACATACGACTTGAATTCTTATCCATAGACTCCAATTAAGTTTCTATGGATGAAATCATATAGTGAAATAACACTCTAATTTGGAGACAAGTGGACATGCTGAGTGATGAAATTTTGTAGTTTGTACTGATCCTTTTCTACAGAGTCAATTATAAAATAATATATTGAGTGATTTAACCAAACATGAAGTGTTAAATTTATCTATTTTGTAAATTGTAGGGGATGGTGATGGTAATGTGTAAAAATATTGGTATTGCTTGGCTTCTTGCTCTGTAGTGTGTACTATCATTTAGATGCTGGTGGTTCATGACGATTACCGAAATTCCAATAGGTAGCCTGTTGCACGTGTAGGCAGTAGCATGTGGTGACGGGTTGGCTGCAGTTTTTATAACGCTACTATGGAAGTTTCAGTGAACCTTTCTGGAATTAGTCGCGCTTGAAAACAGATGCTCATTCTGTTTTCACTCGTACTCATCTGCGAATTTTGAAGTGCAAATATAAAGTTACCTTGTGATGTTTGCGTAGAAAAATTATTGTCTCATAAGCTACGTTGTGTCTCGATGTGAGACTCTAAAAAAGGAACACCTTTTATAGTATGTATTACATATAATGATGCCGACTTTACCTTATACTCTTTTTCAGACTTCAAATCCTCCATTCACCTCAATCGAGCTGGATCATAGTGATTCGGATAGAGAAGGCTGTGCCGTAACTACGCTGACGGTTACTGCTGAACCTCAAAACTGGGACAGTGCAATTAAAGTTGCTGTTCATGAGGTACTAGATCACGTTCTCTAGCATTTTGACTTTGAGTTTTTCCTCATATTCTTATCAGTGGATTTTCATGAATATTGATGAGTTTGTACAAATATGCTGTAGTGAAGGGAATACCATGAGCTAATCTTTTGTAGTGAAGCCTGCGAATTGTTTCCTTATCTCAATGCATCCCCTGAGCTGGATCACAGTTTAGGCGCTTGATCGTCGATCGTTGTTTGATCTCATTGCTTTCCACTATTGTGCCTGGTGCTGAAATTCTTTGGGTGGCAAGATCTTAAGATTTGGGTCGCTGATCTGCTGGTCATAGTCGGGTTTCAAATATTGTTTATTGATGCTCTACTAGAAGTTGAAGCTTATGGTAGAAAGCCCAAGCACAAACTTTATATGCACTCGGAAGTTTAATGTGTGATATTCTCTCCCTCAATTTTGTTTCTTGTCTAATCATTGTTGCGGTTGCAGGTCCGAAGGCTTAAAGAGTTTGGTGTGACGGAAGGTGAATTAGCTCGCTACTGTGAAGCTGTCTTGAAAGATAGTGAACATATAGCAGCCATGATCGACAATGTGCCATCTGTGGACCTTTTGACTTTTGTTATGGAAAACGATGCTCTGGGTCACAAAGTGATGGATCAACAGCAGGGGCATGAGTGTATGGTGGCCGTGGCTGGAACTATCACTCTTGAAGAAGTAACTTATGCTCTCTTTTAATTTGAGGTCTTTCTGTTTGGTGACTGCCAAAACTTGACATAAGTCTGAAAGGTGCCTGTATAAACTTCCGGTTGCCAAGCTGTGTGACCTATGAGCTTATTACTAACAATATCATGTTGGCATGCCTTGAAAATCGTCAATTGCTGCTTTTACGCCAGTGCTTCACTTGTGTTCTTGGACTCACGATTCATCATTCATTCATTTGTGGCTTAGTCGCTTGAAGCAAACATTTCTTAAATTACAAGTTCTAGTGCATATACCTGACTCACTTAGTGATACTGGCACCTCAATTCCAGTTGGTCGAACTTCTTGACAGCTTCACTGGTGAGTATGCCACCACCATGGGTAACATATTCATTCTATGAATAGCTTTGTGCTAACTCATTCACGTATTACCAATATAGGTAGCTGATAGGAATTGAGCCCATACATGATTTCCCGATTGGTGAATGTTTTCCATCTGTTAAAGCTGCTCTTTAGGATTCTGCCTCATATATGACTCTTGACAGAAATTCTTGTCGACCATGGCTAGTTTTATGACAATCTAAAAAGTGCCTCTAGGCTAGCGGCAAAGGAAACAGTCTACAAGGTTTATTTTAGGTCTGAGGTTGTAAAAGACAAATTCTTTGTTTGAACCATCCAGCTCCTTGTGGCATTTAAACCGGTTTACAAGTGGATGGAAAGAATGGCATAATGCTTAACCGTTTCCTTACTAATCATCCGGAGGCCAATAATATTTAAACATCATTTTAACCTTCTCCCTAGAATTGAAGAAGTCCAGCTCCTATGGATTGAAAGATTAGTGTATTTATTTGTCCAAACCTGGAAGAAGTAAAGGGAGGTGCTTGATTTTTATTATGGGGGAGTAAAATGGATCAAGGTTGTATATGGCATTCCTCGTTTTTGCCAAGAATGTCCTTCCTTTTTCAGCCTGAATACTTACTCTGAGATGCTCCTGATGGTTCCTGTCTGTTGATGTGATATGCAGGTCAATAGCATCTCAGCTGAGCTACTTGAATTCGTTGCTGATTTTGGGAAACCAAGTGCTCCTTCTCCTGCAGCGGTTGTTGCTTGTGTCCCGAAGAAAGTTCATATTGATGGTGAGGGTGGTGAAACAGAGTTCAAAATATCATCGGATGAGATTTCAGCTGCTATAAGAGCAGGATTGGAGGCGCCTATAGAGGCTGAACCAGAGGTCACTCTGTGAAAATCAGATGCATTAGCTTTGTTGTTCTTTTTAGTAATTCGCAAGATGTGTTTGCTTTTCCAGCCCTTTTTTTCTTTTTCTTTTTTCATCTTCTTATATAGTTTTTACTAAATGTTATTCATTGGGGATGGTTTTTCTGCAGCTGGAGGTGCCAAAGGATTTGATAACTACGCCACAGCTCCAGGAGCTGAGATTGCGGCGTAAACCATCCTTTGTTCCTCTCGATCCAGATTCAGGGAGCACTAAACTGTATGATAAAGAGACAGGGATCACACAGCGCCGCCTTTCAAATGGAATCCCTGTGAATTATAAGGTATTAGCTAATCACTATGTAGCTGCTGCCTGGAGGCAAAAACAAATGCATTGCTCCTTGTGATTTCTTTTGCGAGACTGGTCTACTTATTAAAGAAATCAAAGATTTGCCTTGAATTGATGCTCTGTCTGTCTCTATTCCTCTGGTTCAAATCCAGCTTGATCGAACCAAGCCTCCGCAATTTCAGAATCTCCCTGTAAGAATGAAACTCCATGTGTGCATCAATGTAATGTCAATTGATATTTGTCTTAGGCGCATATATCTAATTCTACTTGTGGTTTATTTACCTGCTGATATTCAGAATGATCATCGGCTCACAGTTTTATATCGTCATCCTAAATCTACCCAACTCTCTCCCTTTTGTCTTTGTGTAGGTTCCTCTATGTTTTTTGACTTTACCTACTCTAACAGTGGAAATCCTCCTCCTTTTACGTTGAACTTAATTTGTCTGAGGACAGTCATTGGTTTTATTATCGAATTATGTGCTATTTCATATTTGTTTATTTATTTATTTGTTGTTTATTTCATTTCATTTTGTTTTTTTTTTTTTAAGGATATCCGAAAACAATCTCTGTTGTTCAGTTGGGATAAGACTGTGTACATTTCGTCCTTCCCAGACTCTGTCTATGACGTGATAAGACTGGTGTACAATCATTGTTGGTAACTCGGTATAGTTTATTTGTTGCACTGCAATTGATTGGTTGCCGTTCAAACTTCAACGCTAATGTATTCTTTTGATATGGTCATGGGCCCATGACTAGCACCGGTCATTTTCATTTTTTTTCTCTATTAGTATACTGTACTGTATACTGATATAGGTCTGTTCAGTATGGCTATGCTGTTCGTTCATACAATTTATAAGTTTTCTCTGTTTCTTTTTCTTCTCCTAATTTGCAAATTGTCTAACTCGAAGAATTAAATTCCCTGAACGGAATGCATACTGTTGATTTAGACTATGTACTAGAAGTTATGGCTTTGTTGTTCTTCCATGTGTTGAAATTTTAAGTTCTGTTGTCTCATAAATATTCCAAATGCAGATCTCACATACTGAAAACCAAACTGGTGTCATGCGGTTGATAGTTAGTGGTGGACGAGCTATGGAGAGTTCTGAGGCAAGAGGAGCAGTGGTTGTTGGAGTACGAACCCTTAGTGAAGGAGGTCGTGTTGGCAATTTTTCTAGGGAACAGGTATATAATAAGACAATTTTGAAATGAATGTATGCAAGACTAGTTCCACTGATTGGTCATGAGCAGTTCAATTAGGTTTCTGTAGTGTTCTTTATTATTTTATGTTTGGTTTTATGCTTATCCATTTTCATGTCACTTGGCTTGTCATGACTTCTCACCTGCGATGCAACAAGTTTCAGTTTAAATATACAACAATAAATTAAGTATTTATCCCATCAAGTGGGGTCGGTTACATGAATACGACGGCGTCATTCCAATCTGTAATGTACATCATTTTCTATAAGATTATGATAGGCCATATCATACTTCAAGGTTTCTCTCATGGTTTTTTTAGCTCTTCCTCGTTCTCTCTTGACATATGCTAATGCTCAAGCTTCGCATCTCCTAACAGAAGCTATGACTGATCTGCGTTTCACATGACCATACCATCTTAGTCGTGACTCTCTCATCTTATTTTCTACTGGAGCCACATCCATTTTTTGTCTGATAATTTCATTTTGTATCCTATCTATTCTTGTATGTCCACAGATGTACCTTAACATTTTCATTTCGTTTACACTCATCTTCTGTACATGCTGTTATTTAATTGCCCAACATTCTGACCCATACAGCATCGTTGGTCGAATAATTGTCTTGTAAAACTTTTCTTTTAACTTGGTAGGTATTTTTGGATCACATAGCACCCCTGAAGCGTCCTTCCATTTCATCCAACCTGTTTTAATCCTATGATCAATATCTGCCTCAATTCCTTCATTTTTATGTAGCATCGTACCTAAATATTTGAAAGAATCCGTTTTAGGGAGAGACTCTGTTCCCAACAATACATTCTCACCATTTGTTTGACTAATGTCATTAAAGACACATTTCATATATTCTGTCTTGGTTCTACTGATCCTTGACCCCTTACTTTCCAACACTTCCCTCCAAGTCTCAAGTTTTTCATGCACCCATTTTTTCGTATCGTCCACCAGAGCAATATCATCAGTGAAAAGTAAACACCATGATACTTCATCTTGTATATGCCTAGTGAGATCATCTTTTACTAAGGCGAAAAGGTATGGGCTCAAAGCTGATCCTTGGTGTAAACCCACTTTAATAGGAAAAGCAGTCGTTTCACCAACATGGGTTTGCACACGTGTAGCAGCTTCTTCATACATGTCTTTCACAATCTCGATATACCTGCTCGTCATTCCCTTCTTTTCTAAAGTTTTCCAAATCACTTCTTTTGGAACAGAATCATACGTCTTTTTCTGGTCGACAAAAACTATATGTAAATTCTTCTTCTCTATCTTAAAACGTTCCATTACACATCGCAAAAGATAAATAGCTTCCATGGTTGACCTACCAGGCATGAAACCAAACTGATTTTCAGTCACCCTTGTAGCTTTTCTTAACTTTTTCTCTATCACTTTCTCCCATAACTTCATATTGTGACCCATAAGTTTGATTCCTCTGTAATTGGAACAGTTTTGAACATCTCCTTTGTTTTTGTATATGGGAATCAAAGTACTCCTTCTCCACTCATCAGGCATCTTCTTATCTATC
>JAOVYX010022964.1:0-14037 GCA_035668315.1 Drosera spatulata
TGATCGAGAAACTGGAACAGAAACTAGGAAAGCTTGAGAGTTGTATAGATGTCTTGACAAAAGAAAATATAAAACTTCATGAGGATCTGGCCGAGTCAGAATATAAACTGGATTATGTCCAAACATATTTATCTGGTACTCTTAGCGAGAAGGAAGATGCACTTGAGCAGATTACCACATCAAAGAAGGTTCTCGAGGGTTGGACGGAACAACTAAATTCCGAAAAACAAGTACTTGAATCAGAGGTAATTACCCAAAAAAAAGTTGTATTTTTTATTCTCTGATAAAAAAAAATTTCCTTCAAGTACTTTAGATCTCACTGATATCATCTAGTTAACATAGTGTTTGCACATCTTTTATAAACGTTGATTTCCCTGTTGATTATTAATGCAGATATCTTCAGTCAAAGTGGAGAACAGCCTGCTCCATGAAGCACAAAGAGAGAGGGAAAAGGAACATAGCGATGTAATAAGCCATCTAGAAGAGCAGTTGACAAAGTACAAGCTAAGTGGAGAGGCTTTAAAAGCTGAGGTGGAAAATCTTAAGGTGGAAAGTGCCCAGAAATTGGAATTTCGAGCGAATTTGATGGAACTTCAAGAACAAACCGAGGCAAAGCTGAAGAAAGAGGTACTGCAAAAGGCACAATTGATTCTTTTAAGTCGGGAATATGGTTAAAGATCGTGTTTTATACGTTAATATATAAAAATTTACTAGCTATTATTCAGAAATGCTTTCTTGTTTTTCTTAGGTGACCACCGTCCGGACAGCAAGAGCGCTAAGACAGGAAGATACGATGACATCAAATTTGGAACAGCACGTAGAAAAAGTTCAAGATAGAGATGCACTCGATGAAAAGGTCTTACAACTTGAACAGAAACTGCAGCTAGCCCATACATCCATTGCCCAACTGGTCTGTAATTCAAATCACTTCCTTGGCTGGTTTAATTGACTATTGAATGCTCTATTTTTCTGCCCAAATTAATCTTGCTTCTAATCATATGAAGCTTTGTCCATTGGTTTTGGCTTAACAGACAGAAGAAAATTCAACACAATCATCAAAACAGGAAGGTGTTGTAAAGCATTTATCAGAACAGCTAAAACAAAAGTCCCAACAAGTCATGCTCCTGGCAAAGGAAACCAAAGAGCTTCGGGAAAAGCTGCAGATGTCTAGTCGCTCATCTAGTGCAAAGGTAAAGCCTTCACCACCAGATTGGGTGGCCCTTGTACATTAAGATATGCTTTGTGTTTGCTGCCAGCGAAAAACTAAAGATAAAGAAGCAATAGAGGGTAGTTTTCTAGTCATAAACTGCAAGTTTCTCGTGTACAGGGAGGAGATGCAATGGAGGCGAAATCAAGAGATTACAGCACAAGTGTTTCGAGTGTGACAAAAAGGAAGAGCATGAGAAGGGCACAAATATCGGTTCCTGCACAAACATTCTCCTCGTCAAAGAAGAGAGCTTTGCCAGTTGCTGAAGTTTATTATGCCTTGGACTTCAAGTTTGTCCTTGGGGTGGCCCTTGTCTCTATAATAGTTGGCATAATTTTGGGGAAACGATATTAAGTTGAGGTTTTGCAAGTCTTAGTCACACCGAGTCTTTCTCGTTAATTGTTGATTTGCTTGAAGCTTTGTATAGCGTGGCATGATAGTAGTGTATTACAACAAATCAAGTTTTTATCCCATCAAGTGGGATCATGAAAGTAGTGTATTACTCCTACTTTTTCCTTTGCTTAAAGTTTTTGGGATCTGAACTGGAATTTTCTGATTCCTTTAATTCTTGAGAGGAAGAGGGCATGGATAGGGTTCAGTGCAGATTCTTCGTTGATTAAAGGAAAATATTCTTAGGAGGAAGCACCGTATGCATTTTATTAACTCTTCAGCTTGTGCATTTCATTGCTGGTGTGCAGGAGATTGGTTTTCTGTAAAGCTTCTCAATATTCTTTGATATGACCTTGTTAGTTCCTATGAAAATTTTCTTTGTTAAAACTCTAGTTTGTTTTAGAAAACAATCTAGGCGGCTGTCTAGACGCCATAGACTGTCGAGAAATGGACTAGGCAACAGTTGACTAACTCATGTAGCTTAATATTACTAATTGAATGCCGTCAATATCCTCAAACATAATTGAATTGATCTGAGCGACAAGATATTCTCACATGTTCAAAGAAGACGCAACCAATTTCCTTGTATTTGGACTAGAATAAATAAAGAGTTGCTGTACATCTACCAAATCAACCATAATTACCACTTTCTACGTCAAAAAAAACAAATATCCATTTAATTTCTCCACATGATCGATCTCTTGACGTCCAATAAAAGACCTCGGTTGATTTCTGTATATAACCACTCTATACTCTAAAGAGCAGTATCCACAGCATACCTACGTGAGGTCCCTGCCTTTCATCTCTTTGTCAGTGCCGCTTTGCCAACGTCTTCAACATCCCCTTTGTAATCTTTCCAAACCACATCAAGTTCAGGAAAGCAAGCACCACTGGCCCCACTATAATCAGAAAGAACCCGAAGCTCGGAAGCTGTACAATCTGGTCAATTACAAGAAAGCACCAGAAGATTATTAACAGGATGGAGATGGTTATTCTACCCTCTTCCAGCATCAAGAAGCTACTGCCCAGTTCATCCAAATGTTTGCAAACTAAGCAAGACCAATGTAACTTGGCATCAAGCAGAAATTTTCTAATGAAGAAAGTCCACAAGAAGCATCATGCTTTTTACCTCATCATAATGCAAGACGACATGGTAGAACAGATATAAGAACAAAATTATCCTAGCCACCTGCAAAACAAGTCATATTTAATCATGTCAATTGACCAGAGAGCAAGAAAGGACCAAGACGAGCACCAAGCAAAAACAAAAATGAAAGGCCAACTCATGTTTACACCAACAATGATTATCATAGGTTGAAAAATCTAGGAGATGTTATAACGCAACCAAACATCAAGGCATACATCATGCCACCAAAAGAAACCTCAAACTAATTAGTTATGTATGAGAGTGATCTCAAGACAAAGCTTTCAGCACAGCAGAAGAGATGCATAAAGAATGCCAAATTCCTCTTACCAGCCAAGTGAAGAATATGGCCACTCCATTGACAACATATGCTTTAGTTCTCTTCAAACCAGCCACATCAAGGTACCTTCAAATCAAATAATAACCGTCTCTTCAGCTATTATGGATATAATTTAAAAAAACTGGAAAAGGGTAAAGATAACATGCTCCTAAAGTTACCATCTCAAGTTGATGCCTGGAGTTGTCGTCTCTGACACGAGAATCATGTAAGCGTATACTTGCCCCAACCCGGTCGATACAGCATATAATAGACCAGACATGGATAAAAAGTGATGAAGCACCTGAGATCATCATGAACAGCAGTGAGAAATAAAAGATGCGATGCATACTATCACCTAAGAATAATTGATTTTTTTCTCTAACTCTATTTAACTTTCCGCTGAGCTTAGTGTTAAACAGAAATAACATGGACACTGAAGTATTGAACTGAAACCATCACTTACATATTCCATTCCACCTAGAGAAGGATAGAGCCAGAATATCATGCCGATATCAGAGAGAAAGTATCCGATAGAAACCTGTCAATCCAGCATTCTTAGTACAGAGAAGTAGGAAATTCTCATTGATGAAATAAGGATAACGGCCCCTTAAAAAAAATGGTAGCAATAGTGGACAAACACCAATATACCAAAATACACAAAAGCACTATAACATGATCAGAGATGATGAAACTTCTGCTTGGGGTTTTATTGTTTCTTACATGTCATTGTACATTTGTTTTAGGAATCTTTTCTTTTCTTTTTTTTAATGAACCGATCAAACTTTTTTTTTTCTCTCATACAAGTCCATGGGGCAAAAAAAAAAAAAATTGAGCATAGAACTCATCAATCTGACATAGTGTTGTCTCTTCTTCGTCTCTTCCCTCATTTTTCATTTTCCACTTTCCTTATGGTCAACAACGAGGGAAGGGGGGAGACTGAAGCTGGGCCAGACCAATTTGATTAACAAACAAATAGTAAAGCTCATAGAAACATGGAGTGTGGACCCAACCCATACCAAGTGCTATATAAGGTCCACATAAATAAACCATATAGATGGCATTAAATGGGGAGAGACATGGATCAAACTCGTGACCTCTTGTCAGGCCCTGTTCTAACGCCATGTCGAGGAACCAACTCTACCAAAAGGTCGAACTGATGGTAGAAGACTCACTAAATGTATATCTTAATAGAGAGAATGAACAATGATTGGAGCATCTTACCCCTAGTATAAATGTAGAGAAAGATGAGTGCCGAAATATCACAAGGTCTTGTTGCTGGCTATCAGCAAACAAATCAGAGCAGAATGTCAGGTACAGTGACACGATCGTGATGAATACAGCATGCAGAGTTGATATAGCCCTGCGAAATCGGATTAAGATATGTAAGGATTCCACAACTGTAAGAGCAAATTTCAAAGAGGAGGAGCTATTTCCAGGCGAACGGACACCTGTTATTCCACTCGACCTGCTGCATTCTTGAGAGGCTAGAGTAGCCCTTAAAGGAAAGAGCACTTATCAACTGAGAGAGATCGTAGACCTATAACAGTTAGCACAAGGGAAAGAGAACAAATCCTTAGATCTCCATCCAAGAAGTATATCTTTCGGCCATAGGGTTCATACTTGATAAGTAGCCAACTATGAGAACATACCATCTTGCAGGCAAAGATGCCACATATAACACCAGTGCATGGTAGAATCGAATTCGCTAGTCCGTATTCTTTGAGCAGCAGCTCGGCGTGGTTTTTGTAATCAGTGATCGTCATATTGGTTTTCGTTCAACAAGATTCTCTATAGTCGATTTCTTCTATAGTATATTTCCCAGAAAGAGCAGAACCTGAAGCGTCCACCAGTAAGGAAAATGCAGCCGCTCCCCATCAGTAAAAATACATATTAAAAAAATGCACCATATGAACAGACATGCATCTGCTATCAACGTCCAAGAGCAAAATAGAAGAAAAAATAAAAGGGAGATAAAACGAAGTCAGCACTGCCCTAACAGTGGAGCCAGACTAGAACATCAAGGCAGGCAGTTAGCATGAAGATCACCTTAGTTAAAAGTAGTAGCTAAAATCGACTATGGCCATCATAACGTAATGGGAGGATCCCCAAACTAACCGCCAGTATCAACACTGAAGACCAGACACCACTAACACTATGAAGCAGAGAGAGAGGTCAGCCACTATCTCATCCTCCTCCTCTCACACTGTGACACCAAGTTCCAACACAGCAACATACAACTAACCCTAACCCTAGACCCCCAAACCCTACCTCCACTTTCTGCCTCGATCAAACATCAACATATTCAAATTTTGCGCAACAATCCATGGAAAAAATGTCACAAAAACGGATGTCGTTTGAGAAAACAAGGAACACAATCAATCAATCACGGCAACCAGGAACATTAAACCCATCATGACACTCCAGACAACTGACTTGAGATCGAACAGTAAAACGATATGATTGAGGAAACAAAGGAGGGAGAACACACACACCGGGACGGGATCCGACCACAAAGGATTCGCTCTTCTCCTCCCTGACGGCTGCGTTACTCCGATTATGTAGAAGAGAAAAGAGACGCCCTATCACTTTCGAGATTATTCTAAAATCTTTGTTTATCCAATGATTTTCTAGCCCAAGCGATAACTTGTTCTTGGGGCCAATATCTCATCAACGGAATTTCCTTCACGCAAATTTTTTAATAAGGATGTTAACAGGACCTTTTATGATGCACATAATCATGATGATTGATCATAGGAATGATAGATAATTGACCACATACTTGTGGCAAAAGCTAGATAATATTTTATTTTATTTTTCTATTCAATGATTAAATGTGATAGAAAAACTACTTCAGAACCTTAACCCTCACATTAATTTTGAGGTGTAAAAGTACTTTTTCTTTTCTATAATAAATTACAAATTAATATCTTCACCACATTTGTAAGGTACTATCAAAATAAAGAAATAGAAAACAAAAATTTCATAAACATGTTAGTCCAATCTATCATAATTTAGTTTAAGATTGATGAATAAAAAATTCAGACATGCACAGTCGTCTCATCTTTTTTCACAACGTTTAAGATTGACGAACAAGATCTATCATCCGCATCAAAATTTCCAGACATGTATTCAAAATTTTGAACCATCATCATCATTGGCGTTTGCATTTGATTGTAAGCTACTCAAAAAAAAATAAATGAATTCGATCTGAAAGAATAGGATAGGACACGAAATACGGGACACGAAATATCGAGATGTGTATCTGAATAAAAGATAAGACATTCAAAATGATAAACCTGCGGATTTGCTCCAAGCATAAATCTCGATTCATATCAATATCGAAAGGAGACGAAACGAAATATCGAGATTTGTATCTGAAAAAAAACTGAAGATCTATTTGAATGGAGGTATGAAGGAGTAAATCGAACACCTTGTATGAACTCCCTATTTTATAGGAATTATATACCATCCGTTTAACATAAATTTTAAAGAGATTAATTATCCAAATCAGATTCAATGCACAAAGTCAAACCGTTTAATCATTAATTAAATTCAAATCCCAAAAAACTATCAGTTCATTTTTTATCCGGACATTGATGGCAACGTAAATTTAACCGGATTCAATAAATAAAAAACCGCCATGAAGGAGTTCGTCATAAAATCGCAAGAAGCATTGGAAAAACAATTCCTACGTAAAGAAAAGTTGATTATGATACGATTGTGAAAAAACGTATCTTGATCCTTCATTCGTCTTTAGAGTTACACGGGACAAATGTCCATACAAAGAAGATATTTCATAGATTTCAGAAATAGCTATAAAAAATAAACCAGTACAAGAAGGAAAAAGTCAAGACCCTTGTTGCAAGATCTATGCATTAACAAATGCGTTGGATCCTCGAAGGGTGAAAAGGACATATTTGGTGGCGCACTCCATCGATGATGATGTTCTCAATTGCAATTGTCTGACGTGAGAGCACTGTTGTATGATATACAAACATATTTTGCAGTTTCTTGATAGAAAGGATCATATCGAGCTTCCAAAAAATCTGATCATTTCTCGTCGGACGATATACGCAAAATAGGGATGAAGATGGGACTGTATATGTAGCTCCAGATAATGTACCATATGAACAATCCCAAACTATACGGTACAACCATCTCTGTCAAGTTTTTCAAGGTTTGACGACACAAGCATCATGCTCAATGGAGGGCTATAAGTATACACTTGAATTGGCCAATCGAAAAAAATAAATGCTGATGAAGTTTGTGCTCAAGGGATGTGACGGGAACGTAATGGAAGCCAATAAACAACAACGTGAGAAAAAGGATGACGAGATCGAATCTTTACTTGATCCAATCATTTCTCAAACCAATATTCGCAAAAAAGATAAGCATATGAAGAAACCGATCGAAAAGACATCTACAACAAAAAAAGCTTCATAAGTGTGCCCTTTGCAAAATGTGTACCAATCATGATACTAGAAATCACTAGAAGATGATGAGTGATTCCAAACCATTAGATGAAGATCATGATGATGATGAATAAACTTATTTATTAGTACAATGTGTTTGTGTAACCTCGGTTCATTAGACAATCTAATATTACTATGTTTATCTCTCAATTAATTTTTTTTTCTTGCTATCAATGTTTGTAATGATTCTCTGGATCTTCGAACCCTAAACCTAAAAATCCTAAACCTTGAAACTGAAAAATGTGACAAAAATTAATATTGAATATTATGGTGAATAATGGATTGAACGAGACGTATCGTGGGATGAAACGCGGGATATTAACCCACCTTACCTAATTCTTCCACTCCCTCCATTTTCTCCCGCACTTCTTCCACTCCCACTTCACTCACCTTCTCCACCACCACCTGCCACAGCATCACTCATATTCTCCAGCAACGCCGCCTGCGCTATCATCATCAACACCAATCTTCGGCTAACGCGATCACCATCATCGTCTCCATCATCTTTTCACCACACCTTCACCACTTTCATCATCACTACGACGACAACAAGACGAGGAACAGCAGCAGCAGGCGGAGGGGAGGATCAGCATCAGCAGCTCGGCTAGGGGACGTCAACAGATCCATCCGTGTGATCGTGTGCTTAAGAAAATCCAACGCGTTCGAGGTAACCTCACTTGTCCGAGACGGCTCCTTTATTCGATCGCATGCGTCCTTTGCATCCATGCGTGTTTTGGGATGTGTTTTGATGTGTTTGATGTGTGAGGAAGGGATTGTATGCGTTTTGATGTCAAATGAAGGATCCGTGAACATTGCAGGCGGGTTCCTGGACGTTCTGGGCTGGAGAACAGTCGCGGTCGCGACCATCCTGGGTCGCACCCGTGACGGAGGATAAACTGAAACTTTGACCAAACAGTATCGTCGTGCTCGCGACGGGTCTGTGTCGCGCCAGCGACAAGGGGTCGTGCCCGATCGTATACGCCCGATCGCTCCCGCGACGGCCTTCTGGCCAAGAAAATGACATTTTCGTGCCTCGAACCTTAAACCTAAATGCGTATTTGAGATATATAACACATACGCGTGGAAATATAACGTCAAACATGCATATACAACCACGTTTGACAAGTGGTGGGGTATTTGGGGTTGAAATGAACTAGAATGCACCCTTATAATGTATATACCCTCACGGAAAATAAATGAAAGCGACCGCTAAATGATTAATAAAAAGGGAACGGGGGATGTGGAGCATAGTTACACTATCCATGTGAACTAATGAAAAGCAAACGAATAAGAAATATCGCCTCCTTGAACTGATAAGGACGGCATTGACATCCCTTGTGGATCCGTTGGATCGTTGGTCGGTTTTCTTGAAATTATTGAGAAGATCGAACATGGTGTCCCTTCTTCGATCCATTGCGATCATCTGTTTTCCTTGAATAACCTTGGTGGCTTTGTTTGAGTCATTGCACTCCAATATAATTCTGTGAGTCAACGTCACGTGTGAAAAATAGATAAGGAGCAATGGGCATCCCCCATCCTCTTTGCATGCATGCATGCAGTGGCTTCTACGTCGTCATGGCGGGACCACGGGTTGCTCTCTACAGGGAGGCCCAAATTATCTCAATACAGGCTAACGATACATCATTGAATGTATACAAGAGGTGCAAAGCGACGCACAGAGTAGGCAGGTGCGAAAATAGAATCTATTGGATAGCCCGACTGACGATTGACACTTTATCTTATCTCTGTACTCCGAGTCGGTCATATCTTGGAGTTGTCGCTTATGAGTCGAGTCATAAACCCTAATTAATACAAAAAAAAGGAATGACTCTTAATAGCGATACAAAGCCATATAAAGCAATGAGATACGATGTTGTGTGATATAGCGCCCATATTTTCCTATATATATAAAAATATTTTAGGGACTTTCGGCGGTCGTCATAGCGGTTAGCGGAAGTTCCTTGTAATTGGGATTCATACACCTGAGGTTGCTGAGCTTCAATAACTCACGGTTATGTTTTTCAATTGCAGGTATGCCCCCAACGGCACCTGAAGGCTCTTAGTGTGAGCTTGCATGTATATAGATGATCTCACGTACCTCGGATATTATGACAGATCAGATGTTTATATTGTTTAAATGTAATATACGATCTGTATAGCTTCCGCTTTAATGTTATAACTAAACACGTATTCGAGACTGTAAGCTATGACTATGGTTACTGTTTATAGTTTCCTTGACTTCTATACCCCTAAAACCCATTCGGTTTGTTTAACCTTGTCACGGACCGGGTCCGGGACGACATAACACTCACGTGTCTTCCGACACGGAAAGTCGGGGGCGTTATATCTGGTCACAACTACAAAGTCTCTTTCCACATGTTTAAGAGTTAGATTATCTGGCTATTTTTTAGACAGATAATCACGTGTTATTTATTAGAGTAAATACTTTTAATGATGACACACGTGGCATTTACTGTGACAAAAATTCATTTCTAATGTCGTCCGTAATTTTATTCGGATTATTAGTTTTTCAAAATTTTTGACTTGTCACATGATCGAAGTGTTCATATTCCAACCAAGTCCGTCTTTTTACACACGGATTGCATTTTTTCTAATTCTAATAGTTAATGATGTGCAACAAACTGAGCTTTTTCATTTTGATTGTGGTTTTTTCAATTCCCAAAAAAATAAAATTCGTCCGTCTCTTTGTGGGTCGTATGTCTTCACGTATTCGTCTAAACAAAAGACGAACTTTATTTTATATACTCTACTCTATCGGTATAAAAAAGAGCCAGATTGTTGTTTTTCAAATTTTCAAAAAGTGAAGGAAAAAATCGATAAAGGAAATTTGGTTTAAGGCGAATGACATATTTGTATGAAAATTTGATCGAGGAGGAGTGAAATGGATGGTATGACATCACTTAGAAGGTTTTTCGATCGTTATCTCCCGAGCCATGATTGTTTAACATGATCATCGATGCTTATGCGCATCTCTTGATCACTCGGGAATCGACGAGGGATCCCGTCAATTATTATCTCCCCGTGCATTTCTACCCAAGCATCAAAAAAATATGCCACGAGTGGTTAAGCAAGAGGAACAAACAATATGAGCTCCTTCCGGTCGAGACGACAGGTTCTTGGCTTTTTATGGATTATAAAGACCAAGGACCTATCGCGGATAAGAAAGTGATCTTCATGCCCACGTATATATCGGATAATCATTTTGTGCTGTTCATCTTGCACATGGAACTTTGAAAGGTCGTCCTTATTGATCCACTCAATCGAGACACATAATATATGCCCCTCACCCATCTATTCAAAAAGGAGGTGACTTTTTACGTAAGAAACTTGTACCTATATTCATTTCATAAGATTTGTTTCGTCTAATTCCATTATATTTTTATTATTAATTCCTTATATTTTGCAGTCGCGATATTTTTCTCATCTTCTTCAATCTTAGGCGTGAAAGAAGGGCTTCCCAAAAGGACTGTCAGAATTCTTATTATTCCACCAAAGACCGCAACAACCGGACTATTTTGATTGTGGAGTGTTTGTCTTGAAGTTCATCGATTATAACTTGCGAGACATGCCTCTCGACAACGAAAACTGGTCGTCTGATGATGCTATCGTTTTTGGTTATAGGATAGGTTTAGAGTTGTTAAAACATAAAGATAAATCTTAGATCAATGATTTTTTAAACCTATAATTTCAGTTTTAAACATCGTTGTGCTTCATAATTTCATTTTTTTTTATTTTATGTTGATCTCATGTTGGATGGAGATTCCTGCATTGATCTCATGTTGGATCGTTTTTTGTTGATGTGTTTGATATATTTGGGATGTTTGTTGATATGTTTTGGGATGGTTTTCGATGATCAGAATTCATGTATTGGTGTACCTGAAGGAAGCAGCAAAACAGCATGAAGTTTTTTTTTTCTTCAGTGTTTCATTCGTCTATTTATTGAACGAACGTGTTATTCTTGATGCAAATCTCCGTGTCTTTTAAAGCTGAACAATACAGATGATTGCTTCAGTACCCTGTTCGTCTTTTTTTAAAGCGGATTTGTTATTCCTGGTGAAAACCTCCATGCTTTTGAAAGCCCGACAATACAGATGTTTGCCTCATTTTAATGATTTTTCGTCTTTTTCTTAGGCAGACAGTGCAGGGAATGCTCGTTAGTTGAACTCA
Source organism: Drosera spatulata (assembly GCA_035668315.1). Classification (NCBI taxonomy): domain Eukaryota; kingdom Viridiplantae; phylum Streptophyta; class Magnoliopsida; order Caryophyllales; family Droseraceae; genus Drosera; species Drosera spatulata. The sequence goes on from JAOVYX010022964.1 coordinate 11,721, forward strand.
AGATTAAGTGATGAATTTCTTTGATTGTTTTCACACAAAAAAAATTTAAAAAAATGAAATAAAATTGGACTATCCGTTTCTTTATAATCCGGATGTCACATTATTACTTAATTTTTTTTTTACTTCATCCGTTTCCTTTAAAGTTGAAATGTATAAATTCTAAAAAACAAAAGTGTCGAAATTAATAAGAACTTAAAGATAATTTTCCATCCAACTTTTTATGAGACGGGCAAAAAATTTAAAACGAATGAAATGATGAATATCCTTTACAATTTACAGTCGTCCATCTACCATGTGAATGACTATCAACATTTTATATAGTTTTAACTATTTATTTCAAGGTAGTCAAGGTTGACGTATTATCTCTATCCTTTACATAATCCTCTTTGTGGGTCCAGTCACGGTAAGTTTGAGAAACTTGGTCGTTCCTACGTAACATCCCTTGTCGCAGCTTCCCCTTCCTCGAGACCAAATTGAATCCGATTAGGGTTTCCTCTTTCTCTTGGAAAATCGGACTGCAGCGGCGATTGAATTCGTGGATTTCCAAATCGGTAATTATATCTAGGGTTAGGGTTTGCAGATCGATTTAGTTTTGTGAATTGATTCGATTCTGGGAATGGGGAAGAAGAAGAAGAGGCAGAACGACAAGGTGTTCTGCTACTACTGCGACAGGGAATTCGACGACGAGAAGATTCTGGTGCAGCATCAGAAAGCGAAGCACTTCAAGTGTCATGTCTGCAACAAGAAGCTCTCCACCGCCGGCGGCATGGTCATCCATGTCCTCCAAGTCCACAAGGAGACGGTCACCAAGTAATCTTCCATTACCTCTTCCATTGCTTTCTCTTTTATCGAATTTGTCGCTTTCTTTTCAATTCAATTCGATTGGATTACATTGATTCTTACAGTAAATCTTCTAGTTGTTGGATTGATGAAAAGAACAAATTTTATACTCCATTGTTAGTTTAACATTGATTCAGTTTACACTTATGAGGCCCAGTGTCAATGCAAATTACTTCATGCATATGTCTTCTAATATTGCGGTGGGATTTTCAAATAGTTTTGCATTCGCTCAAAGCTGGTGCTATTTGAGTTGATATACGTATTTCTGACTTTTGATGCTACAGGGTGCCTAATTCAAAACCGGAGAGAGAATCAACGGAAATTGAGATCTATGGGATGCAAGGGATTCCAGCTGATGTTTTGGCTGCTCACTATGGCGAGCTAGGTACCAAACTGCTTCATGTCTTTCCTATGTTTTATTTTTCATTTGCTGATTTTGTTGTCCTGATGTACATGACAGATTGGAATGGCGCTGTCCTGCTTCATGTTTTTCACTTGATGGGATAAAGGCTTGATTTGTTGTTGTTGTTGTTGTCCCAAACACATTCTTATTTTTCACCTCAAAGTTATAGTATGTTTCAAACCTTGAAAATGACAAAAAGCTGCTTGGTCTACTTGTGCACCACTTAGTCACATACCGTCATGCCATTGCTGTTACTACTGCTGTTTGTGTTTACTTACTGTATTAATTTACTAATGGGTCCTGCATTTTTTTGCAGAGGAAGAAACACCAATGAAGTCAGCCAAACTTGAGGTTTCAGCAACCAATATAGGTGGTGTTATACCAGGTGCCGTTGGGGTTGCTTTCCCTCCACGGCCTACATATGGAGTACTGCAGCCACCTATGTATGTTCTTTTTTCGATCTTCTCAATTCTCCTGCTGCTGAAGGAACCACCTTGTCCTCCCTCAACTTCTTTTCCGCCTCTTGACTTCGCTTGGATCTGTTCCAAATCTTTATATCCATGCAACGACTTCGCAAAAATAATTTGAAGAACTACTTTAAGCCCCCATGTTTGACTCTTTTTTTATTTTTCTTTTTTTATGTTTATCTCTTACATTATTGGGCAGAGCATTCAAGCATCTGTTTTGTATTTTTTACACTTGTCTATACAAGTAAATGGCTTTTTATGGTGCAGGTACAATGCAGCAGTTCCTCCTATGGGTTGGCAGGTGCCTCGCCCGCAGCCATGGTACCCTGGTTTCCCTGGGGTTTCAGTGCCTCCTGCACCCCCAGTTCTCATGCCGCAACAGCCATTGTTTCCTGTTCAAAATGTTCCTCCACCTTTGACAACATCTGCACCTCATGTGCCACAGCCTACATTTCCTGTCAATCTTCCTGGGGTGCTTTCGTCTCCTGCTTCAGCTCCATCACAGCTGTTATTTTCTGTAGCAACTGCCAATAGCATGCCTAATCAAAATACATCTGCAAATCCTCCTCTTGCTCCACCACCCTTGTCATCGAGCAGTTTGGATGAA
>JAOVYX010022965.1:0-42831 GCA_035668315.1 Drosera spatulata
AGAACAATAGATAGTGTTTTCAAGCTCTCTCTTCAACCTTTACACATAATCAGTTATCAACAAATCTGATCACAATCAATTCCCTCAGAATCCTTAAATCACAATCAATCACAATCGATTGTAAACACCAATTCACAGAGTACGAAGACTTGCAACAATCATCATCTTCGATATGATGTTATTAATGAACAGATTCTTGAATGGTAGTTGATAACTTTCTTCATTGGTGGAGAGAGAGAGAGAACTTGAGATCGCTTTGATACTTATTTCAGTATCGCAGAAGAGTTGTTTGATATTACTTCGATGTCGCTCTCTCTGTAGAATTGTGCCTTATATAGACAACGCTGGTGGATTGTTCTCCAATCAATTCCCAATTTTTTTTCTAGAAGTCCAGCTAGCATTTTAAGAAGTTTCTGACCAGACATCAACAGTGTCTTCCTTCTACAGATACATGTCTCAGCAAATATCTTCAGAAGACTGTTTATATCGGATACTTTTCTGGTCTGATGCTGGCCATCTATCGACATCTTTGAACCAATCTTATGACTGATTTGACCAGAAGCAAGACTGATACTCACAAACCATCTAAACAGACGAGACAAACCACAGAATCCAAAAGACGTATGTGACCCAAACCAATTGTTTTGTCGCTTCCACCATTTTGATTCGACAGAGTACCTGTAGGCTACCAAAACACTTCATTCCAAAAGTTAGTACTCCGTTGATTCATCAAATCCAATAATACACTTCCAAAAGTCATTTAGGTGGTCAATCTAAGTGAAATCATGCATCAACTATGTTAAAGTTCTAATCTTTGACATTATTCATGTAAAACAAATCATATTCAATTGATAAACAAAACAAATCTCATAATCCCTTTACTTCGTATCATTAGGATTACTCCCTTCCAACTAATCTACTCAGACATGATATTGAGAAACTACACAAACACTGATAAACAAGAAGACTAGTCATCATGACCAACATAGATTGAATCAAATGACTAAAGTGCATAAATAATCAACGAAAGTACTTACAACCCAATGAAAAAGGTCTTCAAACTGATAATCCAAAGCTATAAACTCTGACAATCCAATCCAAGTAACACGAACGAAGAATGAAAGTGTTTCTGCCCTACAAGGTAAGCAACTTCTTTGATTACTGAGCCCTCTTACCTTTGGGCAAGTCTAGTCAGGGGGCTATTTACTTGACAGGCGATGCCAAGATCTGACTCCGAACCCGCTATGACGATGTACAGGTGGGCAGGATGAAGAGTTAGATCTAATCTAAAACCTAAAATGACGACTAAAACTTGATAAGATCTGATAACCAACTACTGAAAACGAGCACCATATGGTGTTTTTACAGAAAAATATCAAAACCCTAAGAAATCTGGAGAAAATCGTGTGAAAATGTCGCAAATATCTTGAACTTAAGTCATGTCATGGTCGTGACAGGCCTGGTCATGATCGTGACCATCATGCTAGATGATTCTGCCTTGATTTCCATCTTCGTCACGATCATGACCATGCCTGACCACGATCGTGACAAACGTGACATTCCTCTTTAGACTATTTCCTTTTCCTGTAACGATCGTGATGAAGGAAGTAATGTTCATAATGCCTTATAAATTCGCCAAAATAGCATCAAAACGATATGAAACAATCACGAATTTCTTCATATGCAATAAACACATCTTAATAATGCGAAACATCAGTAGAGCCTTCATCCAAATGCATCCAAACTTCTTCAAAGTCTTCAAAATCTTCATAAACACTTCAAATCACATAGCTTCATTTTCATGGAACGTTAAAACCTCTCTTCACACAGCCATATATTTGCATAAAAACCATACAAAGAGAAGTGCCGCTGTCCAAGTCACAAAACTAAAGTAAAACACAAAAGAACACAACTTTGAATATATTAAACAAAGGAAATTAGCTTATAGAACTATGGGTACATTCATGCTCATCAATGACAAAATAACTAGGAAGTGTTTGCAACCGCTGTCATTGATGTCTCTATGGTAGTGTTTGTAGAGTGTTGTAAAAAATTCTGCCAGATCAATCTATTGTAATAGTTCAACAAAGATAGTGGTTACAAAAGTGCTACAATGGTTTTATGTATGATATTTTTGGTCAAAACCTATGGTAGCAATTTTATAACTATGAAGGCGATTGATAAATGCTGCCAAAAAAGGCTATAGCAGCGTTTACATAAACGCTACAAGAAAAATGCTACCAAAGACCTGACATGTTGTAGTGGTGGATATTATCCCAATTTGCCCCAATCACGAAGTAGGGAAGACTTGGACGACTCATCTTTCTTCCAGCCAAACTGGAAGATAGATAGTCTAGCCTTCTGTAGCTCGGTGAAGCCGAGGGTGATGTTGGAATCTATATTCCTTCCGGTTGATTGGGAAGATGTGATCCTTTTGGGTAATCTTGACAAGGCGATTTATGATGATTGTAAGTTGATGCATCAAGTACGCCTCGAATCCTTTTGAATCATTTCAAAGTTTCTTCGCTCTTGTTATTCTTATTTTTTGCTCGTTTGGCCTTTTTAGATGATGACCCAGTATCTCGATCTTATTTATAAGGTCGAGTTCGCTTACGAGGATCTAGAATTTTATAAGGACAAAATTGCTGAGTACAAAGAGTTGAAGAAGCAGCTCAAGGTAAAGGAGGCTGCCCGAACTCCGCCATGAGTAGAGATTTCGTTTCCAAGCCGAATTCATCATTTGATACAAAGCTCTGAACGAAGTGAAGGTAGATCTGAGTTCTCTTAACTAGGTAAAGGTCAAGTTGATGTCTGATTTCACTGGCCTTCGAGCTAACTTTGATAGCTGGTTGGCTCGGGCCCTTTAGAATCGAATTGAGAAAGAGAGGCAAATCGTTGTGACTGAGTTCAAACACTTAGTGGGTACAAAGAGGCCTTGGATAAGAATTGTGATAAAGGAATTGAAAGTGCTTTCCTGGAGTCTGCTCGTCCGCTTCGGAAGCATCCTGAGTGTCCAGCCCTTTAACTCCTGATCGTCGACCTTGCTTGTTGACCACCTGATTAGACGGGTCGTCTACCTCCTGGCGTTGCTGTGTTAGAAGACGTTTATTGCCTTGGGTTTTTTATTCGAACTCTTTAATCGAGCATCAATCTTGCTTTTCCTCTGTTTTCGGAATGATCGACTCAGGTTCTTTTTCAAGCTAAAGATCTTGTTTCAGGCTAAGTCTTAAGCTTCTTTCCATCGTCTCTCAAATGATTGGCTTAAATTTTTTTTTGAATTGAAGATCTTGTTTCAATCGAACTCTCAAGTCTTTTTGTTTCTCATCCACTTTTGGATGATTGACTTAGATTTTTTCTCCGAGTTGAAGATCTTATTTCAATTCAAACTTCTTGTTGGATTCAAGCCCTAAGAAATCACTAAGGCAGCACAGGTTCTCACTCAAAAGATAGAAGGGTCAAGCTATCTGGATAATTGAAATACTAGAGAACGTGATTAAAGGTATCTTTTTTATTACAACCAAACTATTTATATACAAATCTATAATAATTCATTATCTTTAACTTCAATGATTAATCCCTAAATTGAGTGATGTTATAGAATCCTCCTTATGTTTATTTTCAATAGTTACAACTCTGTTAAACAATCCATTGCAATTACTTTAGTTATTTTGTTCTTCAAGTTTTAATCATTAGTATTAATTAGTTTGTAATTTAATTACAAAAAACCCCCACACATGTAAGTTTTAAGTTAAGTAATTAATAAATCGTGATTGATAATTACTAATTAGTACACTCTATCTCTCTGCAGGATCGATCCCTGTTTATAGGGGTGAGCAAAATTGTCTCGAAAAACCAAAGCGGACCAAAATACCGAAAAAAACGACCATACTGGACTCGTACCAAAGCAACTTGGTTAGGATGGGACAAGAAAATTGGTTGTATCGAAAAACCAGTTCGGTACAGGACAAATGCTTGGTACCATGCCGGTATGTCCCGTACCGAACCGGTTTTATTTATGCAATGATTTATTTTTTCATGGAGTTATATCTAATTTGTAACCTAATTCGCAAACCCAAAGGACAAAGCATTCCTCAGTTCCTCTGGAGTCAACTCGCAAGGCTTTCTCCTCCCTACTTCCCAAATCCTAATTAATCCTCCATCCTCGAATTTGCTCAAATCAACTTTCTCCTCTCTCTCCCAAGGCTTCAGTTCGTTCTTCATCATCCTCGAATTTGCTCGGTTTGACTCGAATAAGTAAGATTCTATACCATATTCCTGATTTGGGTGAGAAAACTTTGATTGCAATTTGTTGTTTAGAAATTAGAATTTCATCATGTTGTTTGACTCGAGAGTTTTGTGGTGATTTTGAATTTTGGTATTTCTTGATTTGAACTGGGTGTTTGCTTTCAGTTGAGCTATTGTCGGATTTCTCGTGCTTTCTCTCTATCTCTAGCTTCTGTGCACTTTTTTGTTTTAGGGATTTTACTATCTGGACTGTTGTGAGCTTAGTTGCATTTCTTTGGCAGTTTTGCCTCATGTTGCAAGTTGCTCGATGTTCCTTCTCTTTAATACCCCTTCTAAATGGAAGCCATTGGCTTAGGGCAAGTTGGGTCGAGTTGAGTCAGAGCCGAAAGGAAAATTATAACCTTATCTTTTCTGGTAGGTCAGTCTTATTTATTTGGCGATTAGTGTGAAACTTGTTTTGGTATCTAGTTTAAGGGAAGTTGTCGAGGAGATTATGTTATGAAGTAGTGTTAAGGATTGAGTCTCGATGAGAGTATTATTGTCTAAAGTTGTTTTAAGGACTTCAGACTAGTTGAGAGAATTATGATTTGAACTGATTCTTGATGAGAGTGTGTAAAGCATGTTCTGCCTAAACTTTAAACTCTTCTTAGTTATTAATATAAACTGGTGTTTATTAACCCTTGATCATCGTTTTATGTGTTCTTGCTTGTCACTGGTCACAGGCTCATGTTAGAGAGTCTAGAGCTTACTTGATTAAGCTCTTGTTCTATGATAGTTGCTATGTTTAGTTTAAATCAATTCCTTAGTTGATTTAATAGGCCCTACTTGTAGCTCATAATGCTTGTGAGCATTAGTTTATAAAGCTACTAGTTTATTAAGTACTTTAAATGACATTTGATTCATAATGCTTGTGATCAAATGCTATCTTAATGCTACAACTAATTAGTTTATATATCCTCTTTGGTTTATCTTATAGACGGCGTCTATTGAAGATAAAGCTTCTAAGAAAGAAGCCCCAGTAGGCTTGGAGGAGGAGAAACAACTAGATGAGAAAATAACCGATGAAGACCTCGAGAAGGAAAGGAAATCTTGGGTATGGAAGCATTTTACCAATGAGAAAGGTATCACTAAGGCCAAGTACCCTTATTGTAAGAACTTTATCAAGTGCAACCCTAATAAGAATGGCACTAGTGGGTTGTTGAAGCATTTGAGATACACTTACAAAGTCATCTCCGGTTCATGGAAAGAGACCGTCAAAGAATAAGGAGAAGGATGAGAGTAAAAAGTAATGTGTTCTAGACAAGTTTTTGTCTAAGAAAGTGGGAGGGGAGAGTTCTCTCAAGCTTCATAGTTTCAGTCAAGACCCTTGCGATGATGTACATCAAGGAAAATTGGGCCTTTTAGCATTGTGGAAGATGAAGGGTTCAAGGAGTCCGCTTGGGAGATAAATCCAAAGTTCAAAATCCCTTCCCATTGGATAGTGGCAAGGGATTGTTTGAATATCTATAAGCAAGAGGCGAAAAAATTGAAAAGACTATTGATGGGTCAAGGAGTTTCCCTCATGATCGACACTTGGACTTCGGTCCAAAACATCAATTATATGTGCCTCACTGCGCATTGGATTGATAATGATTGGAAGCTTCAAAAAAGAATCTTGAAATTTTTCCGAATAGCTAACCATAAGGGGAAAACCATTGGAAAGTTAGTGCATGGATGCTTGAAAAAATAGAGAATTAAAAGAGTCTTCACGGCCACCGTTGACAATGCATTGTCTAATGATGGGGCGATACGTTACTTGAAGAACAAACTTAGAGGAGCCGAATCCATTTTGGATGACTTGTTTATGCGTTTGCGGTGTTCTACACATATTATCAATCTCATGGAGACGGATGGAATGAATGAACGACATCATGCTATTGTGAAGATAAGAAATGCGATGAGATATATAAGATCATTGTCGGCTAGACTTGCAAAGTTCAAGGAATGTGTAGAAAAATTTGGATCACATATTTTAAGAATGTTTGCCTTGATATTGATACAGGATGGAATTCGACATACTTGATGCTAGAGAGTGCGGAGAAGTATGAAAAGGCCTTTGACTTGCTTCAATATGAAGGTGATAAGTGTTCTAGTTTCTTTCTTGATGGTGATGACGAGGACTTATTTATCAATACAAGGGTGAAGAAGAAAAAGATGAAAGTCTTTAGTGTTCCCAATAAGATTTATTAGGAAAATACACGTTATTTTATCGAGTTTTTTAGGCTTTTCTTTAATATGACCTACAAACTTTCGGGTTCCCATTAGATTACTTTAAACATAGTTCACAATGAGATTGTCAACATGCATGATAAGTTGATGAAGATGTGCGAGTCTAAATATGAGAAGTATAGTGAGATGGCTTTGAAAATGAAAGAGAAGTACAACAAGTTTTGGGAGAACATGGACAATATTAAATTTCTCTTGTATGTTGTTTTCGTCTTTGATCCTCACAAGAAAATGAGTTACCTAGTGTTTTGCTTTCAACAACTTTACAAGTGTGACATTCCAAGGCAAAATGCCATAAAGGAGAGGGTTGAGAGGACACTAGGTGACTTGTTTGAACACTGTTAGGAATGTCAATCTCTCTGGTTGTATAGAAATTGATGAAATAAAATTTAGAGTAGGATATGTTCATGGATGGTTGCTTAGGTTGAGAACTAGGATAATAAGTTATAGTGTAGGAAGCTTGCAGCAGACGATCACAATTGGAAGGGCCAATGTGGATCACCTAGATACAGACTATTTCAGAAGATTTTAGATAAGTAGCCGGGATGAACATAGATAGAAAAAGACCAAAAATCTATCAGGATCTAAGATCAAAGTCTCAAAATCAAGGCCAAGTAACAATGCAGCAGATTGGGTGCAGTAGAGCTGGCTTGTAGCAAAGGAAGAAGCAAAGAAGACTGGGAATGCAGTAGAGCTGGTTGGTGATTAGATAAGCATCTGAGAAACGATCATATCGAAGATTTGAGGTTTGAAAATCTGTACGATGTTGAAGACTGTTCCTGTCAACACCACTGAGGATCAGTACTGGGGACACACCAACTGAGAAGACTTGACGACTATTGTGAGGTTCATTTCAAAACAGAAAACTTTCTCAAGTTGATTGGTAATCGTTCTCAAGATTCGTGATTGAAGTTTCAAGGAAGGAGTTCACTACTCTGCATCAAGAACACATCTGCAGCAGAGTCTTGTGAAAGATCTGTGCAACGATCTAGGTTCTTACCTTAGCAAGTTGTGTACTTGTAAGGGGTTCCTTTGTAAGTTTGAAATAAAAAGATAGTGAACTCATCACATGGCTTGACTACACTAGTCACCCTGAACCTCCGTAATAGAATATAACGTCAAAACTCGTTAACAAACTAGAAATATTCTGGTTTTGATCCATCTCTAATGACAATGGTATGACATCGGACTTGTCATCTTCGTTGCAATGTCTTCGTCCACGTAATAATTCAACACTTGTTGGCGAAGAAATTAGTACATGTCATCGTCGTAGTTGGTTGGTTGAAATCCTCAAACCACTATATTTGTTTGGCTTGTCTCTATCGAGTCCCCAAATCTTGTTTTCGTTTCTGTCTTACTCTTTTCTTTTCACTGTCGATAACAAAAATTTGGACAATTTTTTGTTTCTCGGTGACAGAACTGAAGTAACAAGAATCATATTTTTTCGTCGTCGATCTGCATGTAATTAGTTCAATTTGACTTATGATTGGCGTAGAGTATTTTTATTTTTGTTATTCTACGAAATAAATGATCCATGCCACGTATCTACTTTTTTAGATTTTCATAAGTAAAGCATAAAACCATGATAGGGAAACACGTGACCAATCTTTCTATCCATCGAATTTCCCCGTTCGTTGGGTCGAAGAATCAACTACCTCCATAATGTAATATGATATCGATCTCGTAAATCGTCATACCAGATTGTAATTCTATGATTGAAAGAGTGATAGAAGAGTGTTTTGAAGAAGGGGTTAGATGGAATGGAATGGATTGAAACCTCGTGTTATTTTGTAGAATTTATACAGAAAATTATAAAAGACATTTTGTTGAATGGATCAAACTCTCATTGTAAAGAAGGGATTGGGACGTCGTCAACTATAGTGACAACACATTTGAAGTCGTCTTCAGAAGAGGTTGGGACGTCATCCTCAGCTATAGGGTTCTTTTTTGTTTTTTTAAACACATACTTAGTGTGGTCTTGTCATCCTCAATTATGAGCACAAAAGAAATTGATTGTCTATTCAATGTGTAACTTTTTTTTTACACTATGCATATAGTTAGTGATATCGGGGTCGAGTTGGATCACGTCGGGTTATCTTCTTTGTCCTTTGTCAATGGTCGATAAAAAAACACTTAACCATGTGTTGTCTTACTAATATAAGTGTTATTTAGTTGATTTCATTTACGCTTTAAGTACATAAACTAAACATATCTAAGTGTATGATTATACAACTTTATTCAATCATCCCCTTGTATTCGAATCGGAGCTTTGTTGTCGCGTGGTTTTTAGAAAGTGTAAGATATTCTTTAATCCTTTACTGGAAGTATTTTTTGTACCATATTTTTTTTGCAGCTTCATCTCTATACTGATTTCTAAGAGGCAGCAACGACGGCATAGGGTAATCCGAAAGATCCTTCACAGAGACCAAGTGATTACCGTTGACTTCACCGTGTTTCGGCGAAGCTTGGTGCAACGAGAGAAATATTGTATATCCTACAACAACGCTGTATAGGACTAAGACGACATTGTAAGTATAACGTCCTGATTTTCTTGACCATTTCACAGGAATCCACGTTGCATTACTATCGTTGAGCCCAACAACTCAATTAGGCAAAAATTATACCTGTTAACTTAGTCATAAGATTTAAGTTAAGTTCACTTATACATCATTAGTTTAGAAACTTTTAATGCACTCAATCCTAACTCAGAATATCACCTTTGTAGTGGAATTTGTATCGCTTTCTAAGATCAGAATACCTTTTACACATAAGTTTCATCTAGCATTAAATCTTAGGTCATACTTTTGCTCCAAGTCTTGCTCCTATAACAAAGAGAAGAGCAAAGACACAAAAAAATAGTTATCGTGAGTTATAGGAGCTCAATAACGTGTCGACCCCTTCCTAGGGGACGCATAAGAGGAAGAAAAAAGATTTGATCACTTAAATCATATATTTCAGTATTATGGAATCATCACTTTAGTTAAGAGAACATAGAGAAAAAGAAAAGAAAAAAAGAAAAGAAAATGATCACTTGGATCCTTTGTTCCAGCACTCTAGAACTATCATGTCAATCTGACATTCACAATTACCATCACAAGCATACCAGTGATTCACCCTAGTCACATAAGTATATCTAACACTACGTAATAATGCTCGAAATCGCATGTCAATCGATACTTCAAACATTATGAACATCATTTACTATCGTCATACCCTTTATGGTAATGACAGTCAAGACCTCCATATCAAACAAAGTGAGACAATGACACTGTGACACCATAGGTCCCCAGTTCAAGTCTCATGCACTGCTACACTCAACAGTTCACTCAAGACTCTGTTACACTTACCATCATATCAATCACATAGAGACGGCAGACAATAAATACCCTCAATATTCTGTTACACTTACCATCATATCAATCATATAGAGACGGCAGGCAATAAATACCCTCAATGTTATAATTGTGTCCTCGACGAGACTTATTCAATTTCACGATTAAGCTCTCTTCAGCTTTAGCAACAGGGACTTCCGCGGAAGGAGATCAGCTAAACTGGAGTTTGGGGTCTCCTACAATGAGATACCAGCTCTTTGTGTTTTATACCACAGAGTTATCTCACTAATTATGGATTTACACTCCTTTCACATATTCACCCTCATTATATTAGCAAATCAGATATAACACACGTCATTCATCATCTTATTACGGCACACAGCAAGTGATAGGCAATAAGGTACGTCAGGCATATTTTATGTCAATTTCTCCGAAACCATCACATAACTATGTACGCCTAGGTATACTAGCATGTATCATCACAAATCATAGTTCTAAACGTTACAGTCATCATTTTACATCAGCTATAATTAGTGACTACGACCAAAGATTCCAACGCATATTTTTACACTCCCGATATAATAATATGCATCGCCACACACAATAAGTCTAAACGCTATCTTTAATCACATTTCTTCACATGCATACGCTCAGCCTCGTCCTTAAGTGACAATGAGCAGCGTCACCAAATCGTATAATATAATAGGATTCATATATTAATACATTCCCTTGTGAATGTTTATTCACGTTACGGAGTTAAGCATATTTGTTCGTATTTCGTGAAACACCGTCATATTAATATTATGAGGTGATGCCTTATTTTGATTGTTCATGATGATGATTTTATATATTTATCATCATTAGAAGTGTTTGTGAACATTTAAAGTTGTTTCGGGGTTAAAACAGTTTATTTTCAGATTCTGTCTAATTTGACCCTTTGACACGTTTAAACATATAACTTCTCGTATACAGCTTCAAAAATTATTTCGTAAAATTTTAAATAAAGTAGACTCTATAACCTTCATTTTGTTTGTCTCCTTGATTCTAAAGGATCGTAAGAAGAAGCAGGGGAGGAGATGAAGATGAGAGGAGATGGAGAGGATGAAGTGTTATGGTAAAGGTAGTGAAATACTTAGGAGAAGTGGAGAGTGAGTGATGAAGTGGGTGTGTGGTGTCCTGTGGGTGAAGTGGAGGGTATTAGGCAAAGTGGAGGGAAAGTAAAATGGTGGAGATTTGAAATAAATCCCCGCGTATTTATATGACAGGATTTAATTTACCCATAATTAGAATATTTTCGTCATAATTTCGACAAACAAATTTTATATCCCCGTTTTATAAATTACGACATTCAATAATATTCTATTTTTATTATTTATTGAGATAATAATTTATCACTAAATTTTTGGGGTATTATAGTAATAGTCTGCAATCCTCCAACTCATGTCCGAAACATGCACCCACTTGTTCATCGGTGCTTCTGCTCTCAAATCTTGCCAATTTTGAGTATCTCTAGCTTGTTCAAACTCGTGTTGGCCGAAGAATATTTCTGAGTAAATCTCATGATATGTTAAAAGATTGATTGTCATGATACTTCGTACTTTCGATCATGTACTCTGGCCTCCATCTAAGCCGAGTGAGACAATGACGCTATGAAATCCATAATTCCTGTTAGCTTTGATGTTTATTGTTCTATTGATGTACGGTTTTATGAATGATGGCCATTAAGAGATACACCATTTAATGATATAATCATTATTTTTTCTCTGATGTCTGTTCATCATAGCTTGCAAAAGATAAGGTTTGGTCAGAGGAGGTAACGATTCTAAGTATTGTCTATGATAGATTGCATAGTAAGGCGGGATCAACTGAATCGGTCTTGAATCGATCGGTTCGTGAAACCATGTGCAAGATTCTTTGATTTCTTTTTGTTCGAAACTAGCCAATATCAAGACTTCTTTTTCCTCATAGGTCTGACACGTTCATCCAGTTTTTTTTTTTTTTTTTTTTTGTAGTGGGTCTTTGAGATTGGACATGAGGTTGCCTAATTGGTTCAAAATGTATATGATATATGGCTTTGCTCGTTGGTTGTTTCGATCGATCAAATATCTATCATAAGTCCTATGTAAGGTCGGGATACTTAAGTCAACGTCGTCATCCTCTCGCCCTTCCTCAAAGCACTCGGGTCTAGTTTTCTTCAGAATTGATCAATTTTCCATAAGGGGATCGATATTCCATGTGCATTATATGAATAAATCTCATGGACACACGATAATCCATGGCTCAAGTTTAGTGGCATCTATAGTCTGTGACGTCATAACCCACTCTTTCGCAATGCTTTATTTCGTTCATGATACGATTGAGTATTGGGACAGCCACATGACCTCTAAGATTATCAAGCAGGTGATGACCACGCTCATGCTTCGTCACGAATAAGCTTCGTTGTAATAACGCCTTGATGTCAACAATTTGGCCTTCGATCATCTTATTTATGTTTTTCCAGACGTGTATTTATTTCTAGTGCTCGGCATGTACCGCTTTAGTTCGGCATGTTGGTTTTCTGCTTTTCCTGTAGTTCTCTTTCCGTAATGTCTAGTTCTGTCTGTCCAAGTGTAACGCCCCAAAATCTGACATGCCCGGCACGTGACGTTATGCCGTTAAAGACTCACTCCATGACAAGGCCAAATAACCCTAACGGGTTTGTAGGTATAGAAGTTAAGGAAAGGAACCAAATCATTATCATTATAAACCCAGATGATGTTATACAAACCCAAATTACATTACATTACCCCACAAATACATTGTCCAAATGTCTACAGGTGGTTCCTAACCAAGTTATTTCCGTAGCATTTATTACATATTGAACAGTGAGGTAATTAACTACATACATAAAATCTCACTCTAGCGCTTTAGCATCACCCTGTGGTGGATCTGCAAATAAAACATATAACTCGTGAGCTAAAAGCTCATCAATTAAAAGTATATGTATTCGATTTTCAGGGTACTCCCTCGACTATGGTGATCGATGAGTACTTGTATTACACTTTCTAGCAGCCATAGGAAAATATGGACGTCATATCAAACTATACACGTAATCATAGCTTATACATCTTTGTCCTTTTATATAGTCTTTTACTTAACCATCGCAAGTCCGTGTCCCGGCATGAATGATAGAACTCAATGAGGACAAAAGAAGAAGAGAGATTTTTGAGATATAGACACTGATCTGGGCCAAGTTCTCAGTCACGTATCATCCACCAAAATCATTTCAAAACCTATTGTTTTTTATGAAAGTTTTTCTGTTTTTCATAAATACTGCACGTGATTTGGGTTCGCGGCCTAAAATCACTACTTTTCTTGCATGTAAACCCTCACTTACACGTCGAAGATCCCCCTGTAGAGGACAACCTTACACTCAATCAGCCGATGTTCTGACCCGCGACTTCTTATCGCTGGGCATACGAAGAGAACCACTTGTTCTTTTACTAGCTAGATTTAACGTCTCGCCCAGTCAAGTCCACTTTGAACGCTCGTAGAGCGAAAGAACCCGATCTCGGAGGATCCACTATTCGATCTCATCGATGACAATGGACTTGTTCGGTTATCTTTAGTTTGTTAGAATATTTGTTGTAGTGTTTCTTAAATCCACACTTCCTTTACCATTACACATGCATAACATGATCATCACAAAGATTACACACCATTCTTCTCCTTTTATGTCTTCCACGGTACTGCATCATACTAGATGTACCATTTGGCCACGAGGACGTTTGCATCTTATTAAATGTTCCGACTTCTGGGACGGGTGTCCTGACCTCTTGAACGGGCGCCCTGGCCTCTGGAACGAGTGTCCCGGCGTTTGGGATGGATGTCCTAGATTCTATCCAATATGACCTTTTGATGTATTTAATTCTATAACTTCTCGTATACATATTCAAAAATTATTTCATAAAATTCTACATAAACTAGACTTTATAACCTTTCCAGAGAAACAGAGATCTCATCATGAATCTTTACCAGTAATTTATTTCGTTCAAGTTCATAATTTTTGCTATATCGAACAGTTTTACCTTTGTTCACTAATCATCTCATAAATCTTTACATACAACTTCAAATTAAGATTAGTAAACTGTTCTGACAACTAGACTTTGAGATCTTTCCAGTGATGTAAGGGGTTTTTTCTAAATCTTACTGAGTAATTCTTAATTAAGGTACAAATACAGATCTGTAATCAGTTTTTACAGATTGATATATCCGAACACTTTAATTTATATCTCAAGATTCACAATTCTAAATCATGATATTTTAACTTTGTTGGAAACTACACATGTAATACTTCAACATATATTAAAATCAAAATTTATTTCAAAGCCTATAATTTTCCATACACACATGCAAAACAAAACGGATTGGAATGGGGTTTGGTTACCTCTTGAGCGTTTTTTACGTTTGAGAATTTGTTTGATGATAACTCTCACTCTACACGTGGGATCTTTGCACTATTAGATTCGTTGGGTTTCTGACTTCGCTTCGGACATTGGTAGTCTTGGATTAAAGATTCGATTAGTTTAGAGTAAGATCCAAACAAAACAGTGTGAGTTTTGAAGTGATAGCCGTGTGTGAAACTTAAATTTCGTGATAACTTGTGATTCGAAGATCAGGTTAAAGTACTGTTTATGGCATTGGATTCCTTTATTTCCTCTTCGTTGTGACTATCAATCTCATTGATTTTGATGAAGTATAGAGATGATGCCATGATACAAAGTGTAAATTTTATATGAGGGAGAGTGTGAGTTTGAGAGAAATGAGAGAATGATGGTGAAAAAAGGAGTTGAGTGGAGGGTTGATGATTGAAAGAAGGTGGAAGTGGTTATGATGACGGTAGTGATGGATGATGAGTGGGAAGTGGTTATGGATGTTAATCGGTTCGGTTTCGGTTATATGATTCGGTTACTACTCAGTTACCGGTTAGGATGGACAAAACCGTAACCAAATATTTTACTAATCGGTTAAGTTTTGAAGACCGTAACAATTTACTAATCGGTTATGGTTATTCGGTTTCTTATACGGTTACGGGTAGACGGTTAATTGATTAATATACGGTTACAGTTAATTGTTTCAAGTTAAATGGTTAATTCGGTTTATTTTTCGATTAATTTTAAACGGTTATCTATCTAACCAGTTAAAACTGAATCCTTATGCTATAGTACTGTAGTTTATGGATTTTGTGTGTTTAGTACTGTAGTTTAGGCTGAAATTAGGACTAGATTTTTATTCGATTATACGGTTTGATATTCGGTTATACGTGTTTTTATATGGTTAAACCGTCGGTTATTCAGTTAAAAACTAAACCGAACCTTTAATTAAATGGTTATATTTTCAAAACCATAACCAAACCGTTTAACTAATCGGTTAAACGGTTTTGGCTTACACGGTTCGGTATACGGTTTTGATAACCGTTTTAACACCCTTAGGTGGTTGTGGTGATGGTGGTGATGGATGATGAGTGGGAGGTGGTTGTGGTGGTGGTGGTGATGGATGATGAGTGGGAGGTGGTTGTGGTGGGAAGTAGTGAGTGGAAAGTTGTGAGTGGGATGTGGTGTGGATGGTGAGTGGTTAATGGAATGAAGAAAAAGGTAAGTCGTGGGGTGTGGTGTTTTGGGTATATTTGATTAGGATATTATGGTATTCCATATATCGTATTTACAAAAATCTCATATAATTTTACCTCCAAAAATTATTTCGTTCGAACTGTAACGTTACAAACATTTTATTTGAACGTTCTTCCAAAGAAAATATTATTTTCGAGACTAAAAATTTTACAATTGTATGCGACTCTCTTAACTTCGTAACGTTCGTTACGTGCGTCACACTTTGTAACTTTCGTTACTTGTCGTGTTTTTAATCCTATCTATTCTAAACATATGCTTAACATATATTTTTTTAATATTTATTCATCTCAAAATTCTCGGGTATTACACCAAGCCACCACGAACTTTTCTTTGTGTGTTGTCAACCACGCGTCTTCCAGGTAAGACAAGAAATCGACGTGATCTAATATAATGCATAAAATGTGTCGGTGTTTTGAACATCTAACATGTTGTTCCACATGGTTCAGAATTTAGGAATTTAGACGGCATGTTTCATTATTGATTGTGCTTTGGATTTCATGGTGTTGTGTATGTGCCACGTGCAAAGCAGATTGGAAGCCTCCGGAAAAATATTTTGGATCGCATTCATTAGGGCCAAGCATTGATCGGTTACTATAACTCTTAGTGTCGGGTAACCTGTCATTACTTCTCTTAGAGATGCTAGCAACCAATCATAGTTGTCCTGCCTTTCTCTTTAGAAAATACAAATGCCACGCAAAAAGTTCAAGTTATTGAAGTCTTCCTCACGATCTTTAGTAAAGACATGTCGGCACTGTTTGTGTTATAAGTTATGTCCATCAACAAAACATGTGGAAATATTCGTTGTAATGTTAAGGAAGACGGATGCACAAAGAACATGCGAAAATGCTCGTTCAATGTTAAGGAAGATAGATACGTAAAGAAGAGATCCTCGACATTGTTTTCATTGTCCTGACGATACATTACATATATTGTACTTTTAAAGACCAGTTAGCGGTTTGCCTAATAAATATCTTTTCGCAAAACTTGGGTGCGTGTGGAATTTTAATAGAATGGATAGCTATATATATAACCACGCTCTTGCAACAAATAGATCAATTGTTGTATCTTGTTCCTATCCTCGGTTTTTTTTGGCGATGTCACATTGTCTTGTGTTGTAAATAGTTTTAATGGTTGAAGCATTTTCAGGATCCTGCTTCTTGATGTCAGTGAGTATATCTTTTGGTCTCACATCTCGATGCGTCATCTCACGGCAATACTCCATTTGCTTATCGTCTAATCTTGTTGGAATCAAAAGCATTACATGACATTCGATTCAACATGAAAGTTTTTGTACTTTTGATAAGAATTGCGATTTAGGATTATATAGATATAAATAATGATAATTGAAGTATTTTGTCGGTATTCCGTGTATAAGAAACTCCATTTTAAAATGTAATTAAACCTGCATATAAATTTTTTACCTGGATATGCATGGCCTTCCAAATGATCTGCAGCGCGATGATTGCGGGCCCCATTGTTAACTGTAAACTTCCATTGGCCAACGTTGATTGGTCAGTATTTCCCTTGTATAGTTATAGGGCAATTACATTTATTGATTTCGGTGTTTCTTGAAGGTTTCTTTGTTGGGGTATAAGTCCCACTACGTTCACACCGTATTGTCAACCTGGGGATCCCTCCATTTAGCGTAAGGTTTGATAATTTTATTATTAGAACAAAACCGTTTCTTCGATCAGTTTCTTGCAAATATGCCCTTAAATCTTCTCGGATCGAGAATATCTACATCATAACACAGTATCAGTCCTCCATGAGTTATGTGGGAAAAAAATTTGTGTTACATTTTTAATATGAAAATTTTTCGTATTGAACAAAGATAATTATTCTTTTAATAAATTTTTAGGTCATTAAATATCTGTCTTCATTATTTTTAAATTCAAGTAAAAAAAATATTTTCCTTCGATCCCATTGTAGATCCATTTCTCAAATACCACTAAATTTCTTCCTTTCCATCTCATTACGTCAAGCACGCTTAATTGTGGAGTTGTAAAGTGATAGGCTATCAAAACGGAAGGTGAATCTTGTTGATATAAGTAGTACTATCAAACCGTTTAAGCTTTTTTCTTGGGTATTACATCCACGACAATCCTCTGCCATCAATATCTCCCCTATCAATATATCTTCCACCATCATCGCATTTCTTATTTTTGCCACCACAAACCACCATCTCTATCGACCATAATCTTTCGACCATCGATGTAACCATCTCGGCCATCGCTTCTTCTTCATCTTCATCATCGACGAGCCAACAACGACGTAAAGAAGATGAAATAGAGGTGGACTCATAGTGTTTTTGTGCGTGTATTTGATGGACTGATCAAGTGGAATCTATACCATGGTCATAGGCTCATATCACCTACGCTTTGTTTCTATCTATAGTTGCATTGTTTCTATGTTATGATCATACCACATCGCATTGTTTCTATTCATGATAATAAGGATGATCAAGTTACTATTTCTTGGACATATTGTTAACAACAGTACGTCTGAAGCCAAATAGTATGTTAAGGTAGCAATGATTATGACGAGGGGATGATGTCGATGATTCTCTTGGAATAAAGGGTGTGGGAGTTATTACTATCAGATGTGCTGAGTTTGTCACTAACAGCACACTCTTCATTCCATGGTCACACTGTTTATGGTTACAAGCGCACTGTTTAAGGATGTGAAGATTGCAAAGCTGACGATTATAGATATAGAAATTATGAATTCGATGTCAAACCAAGGGAAGTTTGATTTTCAAAATTTAATGATGGCAAATTTTTGAAATTCGAGTCGTGGAAGCCCATTTTATGAAAATTGCATTTATTTTTTCCTAAGGTGCTAGAAGAAAGCCATATTTTTTTGTTATTATTAACTGTAAGGGCAATGATGGAACAATTAAAATATAAATCACTAATTTGTAATTTACAAAAGTGTGTAGCATTTATTGGTAATAAAATCTTAAAATGGCACCAATGGGTAATTCTCTCAAGGTTATAATTAGTGTTCTCATATGTATGAACTTTAAGTGAAGCAATGATAACACTAAAAGTATGTTTTTATGATATTATGTTGAAAAACATAAATATATAGTTTTTGTGACAAAAAAGACTGACAAATATAGCTTCTTTTGACAAAAATCATCAAAATACATATAGTTTTATTGACAAATATATATTTTAATGCAAAGAATAGAGACAAACATTTGGTCATAAAAGATATAATTTTATGACAAGTCTGGATTTATCATTAAAGCAAAAAACTTTTTATGATGAAACTCTTTTTTTTTGTCACCAATAGTATTTCTTGATAGGGTTTTAAAAAACGTTAATGCGACGACGATTTTTATATCAATGTTTATTTTTCAAGTGATAAAATAAATATTTTAAGCGACAATTTCAATTATAGTTTTAGTAAAGGTCATTTTTCTAGTAGTGGTACGCTTTATTTTTCATAAGCTGACAACAATATGAAAGATAGATGATTATCAAATCTTCATTGTATATTTCTCGTGTCTCGACTTTGTATTTGTCAGGCTCGGATTACGTATCGGATGAAGCCTTTTCCTCCATTTTTTGGTGCACAAAATTAATTTCGACATCGTTTATCGAGTTGCAATAATAATTATCCCAATTTTCCAAAAGCCAATCGTCTCTGAGATTAACCGTCATACATAGATTGTTGAATAGATCTTGAAATGTGCCGTAATCCATATGCATAAATTTAAATGATGTGTTTCAAAGTAAAAAAAATGAACCATATTGATAATTCATGAGTGAAGGAAGATTTTAATTTATAAACATGGCACAAAACGTACTGAAAAATATATTAAGTTCGTATTATTTGATTTGATAATTCGAACTTTCATTACTGTGCGTAGTGCGTTGATATAGTCTAAGTCACCCATGAGGATTCGCGATAATTTGATGTAACAATGCATTCTATAAACAAACGTGGATGAGGGGGCAAGTAGACCACTATGTAAAGCGCTACAGGCTGTAGCGCTTTACATAATGGCCAAGTTTTTGTGTTTTTTTTATTGATTTTCGACAAATCCTATCAACTATTTTGGCACATGTAGATCGGAAAAACTCATACCCAATGTTACTATAAATGGACGGATTGCCAATGGTGAGTTCATCGTATCCATCGAAGAAACAATCGTTTTCTTTCATTTTCAAAGTCCAAATGCCACAGAATGTCAAACAATCTTGTGTCATCTTCAAGACAACGTCCATGTTTTGCTTATCCAAATTTAATGGGAGTACAATGCTAATGCTGATGTCACCCACTAATTCTAAAACAAGTGCATCACTCTAATTCAATTCGTCATAACGGACGAGTTCATTATAATTATGGATATTTTTCAATGCTGATCACTATGATTTCCGCGTATGGTTCGATGATCTGACGATACATATTTTTGTGTCCCTTTTTTTGAACCTGTTATCTTACAGGCGCCTGCTATCCGCTTCTGAAGTTCCACTGGCACAACCAATCATCGTTCTCATCGAAGGGTTAGGGCCTCCTATCGCTAACAACGGATACGACCATGTTGCCGGCAACCCGGTAACTTTATTTAGCGACAAGTATAAATTGTTTTATGTTGTGTATCTATTTTGTGTGGTTTTTTTCTGGTCGTTTTGTGCTGTGGTATTACTAGATCACAAATGTGGGTGGTTTTTTTTTTTTTTTTTTAAGTGTCTAAGTTTTTTTAAGTGTGTATAATTATGTATGTAATGTAATTATTACGATGTGTGTGTATGTATGTCATTTTCCAATAATTAATTCATAAAAGTGTGTGTATGTGTTGATTGACTAATACTATGGATCCATTTCATTAAACTAATGTTTTTTAGTTTTAACCTTTCGGTTAACGTTTTGTCCATATGTTTCTAATGAGTTGTGTTCACTACAATCAACACTACAAGAAAACGATCATTTGCTGACAAAAAAAGTTATCAAGAAAAATATCCATGATAAAATATAGTGTGTCACATTATTGTCACTAAAACCGCATCAAGAAAAATATAGGGAGGACAAAAAAAGTGTCTTATTTTTAACCTGTAGTGACGCTCTAGTTTTGTAGCAGAATTTTACATTTTATGTGATATACTCATCACGTACCTTTATCACAAAAATGTTGTTTTGTCACAAAATATCCACATTTTATGATGAAGCATCGTCGCTAATAATTCTTTTTAGTGATGATGCTATGTCACAAACCAAAATTGATTCTTCACTAATTATTACAATTTCTTTTGATAAATAATCACAAATGTAATTGTTTTTTGATTAATTCACTAAATTTGGTTGTAAAAGCTTTTAAGTGCTTTTAAGTGACGTTTCTTCGTCACGTAAGTTTATTCTCTATGATGGTTGAATTCTCACAAAACATAATTCATTAGTCAACAGAATATTGAAAATGAAACCAAAAGATGCATCTTTGGCACTATAGGCACTATTGTCGTACATGCAAACTCCTTTCCTCGCACATTGTCGCACAATGGGTTTAACATTGTGTATGTAACCAAACTCTTTTTGAAAACTTCTTTTGTAACCACATGCAAACTTCTATCGTGTAGGCACTATTGTCGCACATGCAAACTCTTTTTGTAACAAAAACAACCTATCGTGTATGTGTTCCAATGAGTCGTATGGTGGGTTTAACACTATAGGCACTATTGTCGCACATGCAAAATTTGCCTATTAATAGACACCTCTTATAACGAAGCTGATCGCATTTCAAATATCGTTTTCTAATTATTGCTCTCAATTCTTATTGCTAAACACAAAATGTCAAACCAATTTGCATCATCGTCTAGGCAACGTGGGCATTTTTCTTTTCAAAATGTAATGGAAGTTAGATGCAAGTATAATGTTTTATCACAAATTCATCGTCAACGTCTAGAAGGAATTATAGACATTTTCTTTTACAACTGTGGTCTTTTACTAAATCCTGAAAGTTGTGATTTTCGTCTCTGGATAGAAGATGACTCGATCTACCATTTTACTCATGAAATTATTGATTCTATTAACTGACAGACTTGGACCAAACCTCTAGTTTCGATAAGCAGTGGGGAGAATATTGCAGGAAGCATGTAAACTATCCAGAACAATAGGATTGATGCTGCGATACTTCCAATCACCATTGGAGGAAGCGTTGTAGGAAGTGCGTCCACAGCCAACAACAACGGAATTGGCCAAAATTTTGAAGAGGATGCCTCCAAATTTAATGACAGCATATTTTATGTCTTTTTAATCTGTGGTATAATAGTAGCGCTTTTGGTCCTGAAGTACTTTGAAAAAATAAGTGTGATGAATTAGTGAGAATAAGAGTGTATGTGTGTATTTACGTTTATGTAAGTGTCATTTGTATATGTACTAAGTATGATTTGTAAGTGTGTGTAAGCGTGTGTATATTGTGTGTGCTCCAATTTAATGTGAATTAATGACATGATAAAGAAATGTAATATCATCAAGGGAAATAGTCTATTAATTTTTTTTTAAAGATGGTTTCAATGTAATCTCCCCTCGACTATAATTTATGATTTATTGATTTAAGCCTCTCATATTAACTTGTTTCTCAAACTTTCGCTTCATCGGTCAAGAAAAACGGAAAAAATCAAGCCTCAATGCATCATCAGAAACCCTCAAGTACTTGAAATTCTTGTAGAATGCAAGGAAAGTAGTGATGTGCTGGTTTGCATCTTCCATTGGCCACCCTCTGAACTGATTACTCTGAAGCAACTGTTCCATCATGGGTATCAGCATAAAGTTGTTTGAATCAATATCAAGACGAACAATAGGATGTTGGACGTTGATGTTCGACAGAATCCGCTCTGACATGAAATATATAGCTCCACCATCTCCTTGAGCATTAGCTATGGATTATTCTGTTGTGCATTCCCTTGATTCTAAACACCAACTCCGGCTTTTTGATTACCCTAATTCATCATATTAACTCCATCTTCCACATTTCTCACATTCTGGTTCTGATTCATTTGATTCACGGTCGCTTCTACATTCGACAATTGATTTTGATTCTTCTTATCTGTCATCTGTTGCCTCTCTCTTTTTCTTGCTTCTTTCCTATGTTTGTTGTTCCATCTCTAGGTTTTCAGGATTTCAGGAACATAAGAAAATAAACACTCCCTTCCATCCCTTCTCATACGACGAAGAAAACCTACAATGAAAATAACAAAATTTGAAGCAAGAAAAATAGGATAACTAAAAAGAATAAAAAACAATCAAAATAATTTAGGATCAATTTAACTAAATGAAAGTAAAACCGTCCCGACAACGATGTCAAAAACTTGTTCGTCACAAAATATATGAGCGTTCAAACTGCAAGTGTGCGATGCCGATCAAGTAATATAATGATGAGTTAAGTATCATCCCTACAAGAATTGTGCAATCAATTTAATTTAGCTAATCCTAAATAGTTTCGAAAAATAATAATGGAAATGGTCGGTTTTATGTAGCTAACTCATCTAAGCTAACTACAATTTATAAAATTCTAGACTTTGAATATGTGATTAAAAAAAAAAAAAAAAAACTAGGGCATCTGACTCCACCAAGATTATCAATATGGATTTTCTATGTTTCTTTTGACCCTAACTCATCATCATGTTGACCATCAATTTCAATCTTACATATTTAGCATACTGTCTCAAGTTATGATAATATCCAAATAGGTATGTCAATTATCTCTCGATCAATCAACACTCCCCTATTTTAGTCATTCAAATCATGAAATTATAAAGATAGCATGAAATTCATACATATTTCTATCATATGCAATTTCATGAAATTACTTAACATAAGCAAATTTGATACCATTCTCTCGAAATAATATCAAATGGATATGCCGGCTGAGAAGAAACGGGAGCTTCCCTAAATCATGCAATTGTTGATCAAACAATTACAAGCATTACGATCCAATAGAAATTCTCAACATGGATGAGTGAACTAGAACAAAAATCAACAACGATTATTCATACACCAAATCAAGGCTTCATCAAAGCCCTAGATATAAAATTTGCTCATGGATATTCGATGCGAAGTCCTAGAACTAAGAGACAATATCAATTAGAAATCAAAGAGAATAGTAGAGAAGATAAAACTAATAGATCAATCTCGTAGATCCGATTTAGATCTTGTCGTTCTCTGTTTTCGTCATCGTCTCTGTTTGTCTTGTTCACTTTTTTCGTTGGTGTGTGTCCCTTTTTTCTGACAGATTGAGTCCCCTTTTAATCTATCCAACAATAAATACTTATAAGAGATTAAATCAAAACAAATCTAACTCTTCAAATGTTTGGAATTTAAATTATAAAACCATGTCTCGAAATGATCAAACCATAGTTTTAACTCTTGATATAAAATCGTCAAATTTACTGACAATCTGGACGGCGGTTCCACTCCATGAGACCATGGTTTCGACGCACTTTTGCTTTTTTCCTTGGGTTTTTGCTCAAATCTTCATCTTTATTTAACAACCTAGCAAAATGAAGCAAAACAAGCATAAATTGACCTAAACGTATAGGAAATTAACATAAACTAAGATCGAAATATACTCATGTCGTGGTATAAATTGCACTCAACAAAGATTAATTGGTTGAGAAAAAGAAGACGAACATGATAGGTATGTTGCTACCACATATCCGGCTCAATTTGATCGTGATGTCTGGTATATAGACTTGGGTGCATCTTATCACATGACGTCATGGAGGGCGTGATTTTGTGAGTACGAGAGTTATGATGGTGAAGATGTCTTCCTTGGAGACTATACGGCCGTTAGAATCTTTGAAAGAGGAAAGATCAAATTCAAGCTGCATAATGGACAGTACGAACATTACCTGATGTCATGCATATTCCTACGATGAGTACGAATCGATTGTCCATTGACAGAATGACAGATTTTGGTATATCAGCTTTACTTGTGATATTACTTCTTGTAAGATGACACGTGGGTCTATGGTTACTGCTCGAGGAGTTTGATATGACAGCATATACAAATTGCTGGCAGAAGTTGTGAGAGACTCTACCATTGGTGCACATGTTTATGAGAAGAAGCATGATGATCTTCATATGTCCTTGTTATGGCATCGCAGGATGAGTCATATCAATCAGAAAGGATTGTTTATTATTTCAGCAGGTCCGATAGTACAGGGTGTTCATGATTGTTCCATGGGTTTTGGATTTTGTGAGCACTGTCTTGTAAGCAGACGCACGTATGTTTTTCGTTAGCTGGCAAGAAGGCAACACAAGTTCTGAAGCTGATTCACAGTGATGTGTTCAGGCCTACTCCGGTCCAATCTATAAGATTATTCTCATTACTGTTTGATTTGTTTCATGCATAACAAATCTGAGATTTTCGATAAGTTTTGAGAATGCAAAGTAATAGTTAAAACTCAACTGCATAGGAAAACCATGTCATTGCGAACAGATGATGCGGTGAATTTTTCTTTGAGAAGTTTGAGTAATTCTGTGTAGATAATGACAACTTATGGTAGAATTCTACTCTGTATACACCACAATAGAGTGGAATAGCAGAGAGGCTGAATCGTATCTCATGGAAAAAACAAGATCCATGCTAAGTTAGGCGAGTTTGGGTCATAGATTGTGGGCTAAAGTAATGGGTATTGCTTGTTATCTCCATAGTTAGATCACCTACATCTGCATTGAAAGATATGATCTATAAAAAGCCTTGTTTAAGAAGAAGCCGAATCAATCACATGTTTGTGTTTTCCGTTGTGATGCATATGTTCATGTATCAAGTGAGAAAAGAACCATGCTTGACAGTAGATATGAGAAATGCAAGTTCATCGGTTACAAAGATGGTGCCAAGGGTTCCAAGTTATGGAACCTGTTAGGAAATCCATTGTCTATAGCAAGGATGTTGTATTCATTGAATCACAAGGAGATAGTACAACAAACTGAGTCGTCTGAATCGACAGAGAAAGTTCAGCTTGTTTATAGTCAAGGTGTTCACATTACAAATACAGTTTTAGAGTCAGATGATGACCAGGTAGATGACCATGTTGATGATCAGGTAGATGATCCAGATGATGATCTAGCTCAAGATCAGGCTGATTATTTTGATAAGGAGATGGAGGTTATCCATGTACCATATCCTGTAACTGTTGAGGAGAAAACACCAAGTCATAGAGTGTCTGCGCGATCGAAGAAACCTGTTGTTCAATATTCTCCTGGTGCTTATAGTGTATTTCATGCTTTCAGCATAACTGGTGGTCAACCAAGTAGCATAAAGGAGGTGAGATGCATGGCTGATGCAGATCAGTGGGAGCTTGCCATGAATGAGGAAATGCAGTTTTTGGAGAAGAATATGACATGAAGCTTATGTGAGCTGCCTGTTGGTAGAAAGACAGTTAGATGCAAGTGGGTCTTCAAGCGAAAATTAAAGGCTGATGGTTCTTTGGAATGGTACAAGATGAGGTTAGTAGCCAATAGCTACTCATAGATTGAAAGACTTGATTATGATCACATTTACTCACCGATAACGAAGTTGATATCTATCAGGTTTATGCTCGTTATTGCTGCTGCATATGATTTGAAGGTTGAGTTACAAGATGTCAAGAATGCATTCCTTCATGGCGATTTAGAGGAGGAAATACATGAAACAGCCAGAAGATTTTGTGGCCCCTAGGTGTTGGTACTAGAAGTTTGATACGTGCGTTCTATAGCTTGGTTTCATTCCTAGTGAGCCCGATCATTGTGTCTACATGAAGAAGGTTGGTAAAAACTTTATTTATTTGCTGCTATATGTAAATGATATGTTGCTGATAGGAAACTCCATGAAGCTGATTAAGTCTGTGAAGAGGTTATGTCAGCACAGAATCTTCAGATGAAGGATCTTGGCTTCGCGAATTTCATCTTGGGAATGTAAATTACTCATGATCGTGCAAACAAGAAATTATGATTGGGTCAAAAGAAGTACGTTGAAGACATGTTGAAGAAATTTAACATGTTAGATTGCAAACCATAGAGTTCTCTCATGACTCTGGAAACTAAGTTGTCTACGGAGCAGTGCCCAAAAACAGCCGATGAGGTTGAAAAGATGTCACATATACCATATGCAAGTACAGTTGGTAGTCTTATTTATGTTATGGTGAGTACACGATCTGATATTATCCATGTAGTGGGAGTATTGAGTCGATACATGTCAAATCCCAGTAAATAATATTAGTCAACAGTGAAAAGAGTTCTCAGGAATCTTCGAGGAACTTTAAACTATGTTGTGTTTTGAAGATACGGGTAGTGGGAGTGGTCTTCGGTTAGAAGGTATAACCGATGCGAGCTTGATATTTAGGTATAACCGATGAACCCGAAGTGTAATAATCAGGGAGCTCTTTATTTGGCTAGAAATCCACGTTGGAGAAATTGGATTTTGACCAAAGTTAGACTGCATTATAAAGTGGGTCCCACACATCGGGTCGGAACGACTTTGGGTTCAACACGATGCGCGTAGTATATTTATATTCTCAAAATCAATTTCATGGTGAATAAGAAATTAATGTCCGACGTGTGTTGTTTGATGCATGTCAAAATAAGTTGTTCGAATGTGATGGATTAGTCATCAAATCGGCAAAATTCGTTTCAAACTTTTCGTCCACGACATTACATTGTCATTCTTCCTATATAGCCATATTGTTAAAACAATCAAGGCCTATACATACAACTCCAATCCTATATCAGGAAAACATCAACTCAGAAAATAACACTAGCATTTAACTAGCATTCAGGCATCCGACAATAACTTCTTCAGGGGATTTCCACCCCATATTGAATACTCTTCGATTATGTTCCTGCCATATAGCATAATTCATCGAAGCATGCACCCTTCATCTCCTCTTAGCCAGTTCAATTTTGCCTCGTGATACCTGAAGGAACTATTGAGACAAACTCATGATGTATAGAAATTGAGTGTTAGATAAACTGTAGTCTTAGAATGTCGCAGCGTGCATCGAGGCTGAGACTCGTCTGCTTGAAAAGTGAGCCTGGAATAGGTGCGCAGTAAAGCTGATTCACAAAGAAATACAGTAAGGCTGATTTAGAAAGGAATGCAGTAAGACTGACAATATTAAGGTCATGAGTAAAGGGACAGCAACACTTGGACATTTGGGTTTCTGCAGTAAGGAATGTTTATCCTGGATTACTTCTGCAGTAAGGAATTGGGTACTACAGTAAGAGCAAAGGACAATAAAACTGAGTTCGACAGAAGGGTACAGATGAAGTCAAGGATCACGTGTTGTCTTTTGCACTGTGTCAGTGTCCTTTTCTGTATCAAAAATCAGAGGTCACGTGTTTGTGAATATGGTTCCAGGTTGGCATGAAAGTGATGTTTTAAAGAAAAGACGACTTCAACAACAGCTAGAAACTTGGGATTGCCTATAAATACAAAGGCAATGCCCAAGATTTCATAACTTTTGAATTCATGAATCTCCTTTGATTTGAAAGAAGGACAAGTAGAGTAAGGCTTCAAGTGAACTGTGTGAGAAGTTGATAACTGAAGATCTGAGCCACCTATTTGAAAGTAAGATTTGAAGCAAGGATTGAATAGTATTAGTGTTAGACAAACAATTACAAAAGGCTATTTTGAGTCCTGTTGAGGAGAAGAAAAGATCTTATAATTGGTTTATATTGTCATTTACGTACTGTAAGGTGACAGGTTGATTGTGAACCTAAAACAATCACACGTAGTACTATCCTCTTGACATATCTCATTGATACTCAAGGGAAGACTAGAGTAAAAGATATAGTCGTATTTTAGGTATATACTCTAATCAGTATAAAAACTCCTTGTGTCCTTACATTACTGCTTTCATTATCTTTAATCCTACCGCTAATCAATTTCGATCAACAATAAACAATAAGGGACCAACATTACTACAACAATGTTTTGCATTACTATAGTAAACTTAAAACAACCTTTCTATCTAACTAACATTTGTTAGTATGATAGCAAGCTATCTTGGGTCTTTCAGGAACCATTCAAACCAGGAGTGTAAACCTTTCCTCTCCACACGCAGCTACAAATAATCCCTGGTAATCACAGCCATCCTCCATGAGAATTCACAGGCACAGAAAATAGGATACGGATACTCTACAGTGTCAACCCTTACCGTTATTGTGCTGCTTGTGTTTTTTGGTGCAAAAACGTGAGGTTTTTTTATTTTCTTTTTTGGTTTTTAGTGAGGAAAATGATCAGTTTGGGCTGACAGCGTACATCACCACTGCAAGGAATCCCTCTGCCAAAAAATATGTTGATGTGTTTCAACTTTTTTCAAACGGAACGCATACTTTTCATCTCGCACCAGATTATGTTTTAGCATCCAAGCACGCATCCTCAGCTAGCCATATAATAAAGCTATGTCTAGGCACACACTCCTTATCCCAGATTAGCCTCCACCACTTAACCCTATTACCAGTTGGGACAAAAGAGCTGTATATATCATTTACCGAACCCCGAATTTGCTGCTACATACCATTGTGAACTAATTCATACCTTTGCCTCTCAACATTCTCCAGAACCAGCTTTGAGAAGGCTTGCTAACAGTAAGCCATATGTAACATCCTTTAAAATACATCTCACTTATCTATTTAATCCATAAAGTATCTTTCTTCATAACAATAGCCCATATTCTTTTAGCTTGCAATGCCTTGTTCCATTCGACCACTCTTTTCAATCCTAAACCTCCAGTTTTCTTGGATTGACATATATCTTTCCAACTCATCAAAGCTCTATTTGTATTAAGGTACATCCTAACCATAAGAAGGCTCTACATATCTTCTCAATTTCATCCACGACAGCAGCTGGAAAAAACAAAAATCTAGGACCAATATAATTGGACACTCATAAGTACAGCACCAACCATGACTTTTCTCCCAACATAGGACAGGAATCTAACCTCTCAACTATTTATTCTGTTGATAATCTTATCAATCAATGGCTTATAGAGCTTCAGCTGCAGTCTCTTTGTTGTCAATGGCACCCCTAAGGTACTTAATAGGGAATTTGCCTCTCTTCATACCCATAATTTCTAGAATTTCATCAGCGTTCACCTTCAACAACCCTTGAAGGAACATGCTACTCTTGGTTAGATTCATACTTAAGCCAGTAGTAGCTTCGAAATGCATCAACTGCTCTTTAATGACTTACATAGACTGCTTAACCCATTTATAGAATAGCATGAGATCGTCTGTAAAACAGAGCTGAATAACCCAAACTTCTTGTATTTGGGGTGATGATGAAAGGAAAATAGGGTCTCCTTGTCTCAATCCTTTCTTCCCTCAAAGATACCCCTTAAGACTGCCATTAATAACTTAGGAGCATATTGGGGAAGTGATAGATACGATAAGTCTTTCTATAAACACCTCATAAAAACTAAGTGTCAGCATCAACTCCCGTAGAAAATCCCAAACAACTGAAGGTCTATTTTAAGCATACATCTAGGGGATACTCCTTTCCGCTCATAGTCCATCAATATCTCTTGACACAGAAGGATGCTATCAGCAATACATCTTCCTTGAACCTTGTGTCATATCAATGATATTAGGCAGTACCAACTCCAATCTAGAAGCCATTAACTTCGAAATCACTTTATATATTATAGAGCAACATGAAATCGATCAGAAATCAGTCATTCTCTCAACATGAGAAACCTTAGGAATTAAATTAATGGCGATTGTATTTACTTGTTTTAGCAATCTACCATTATAGAAGAATTTCAACACAACATATAAGACATCATATTTAATCATATCCCAACATCTTTTAAAGAACAAGGATGTGAACCCATAGGGTCCGGATGCCTTTTCATCCTCAATTCCTCAATGAGGTTCCTTAACTTCTTGAATAGAAAAAGAAAGGTTCAGCAACTGTATCAGATCATCATTTAAACAAGGGCCCAAACACGCAGTTTCTTGATGAATACCTTCAATTCTTCGCTAGCCTTTCCCAAAATATTCTCATAATAACCAACTACAACAACACAGATTCCCTCCTGATCACTCACTCTATTTCCTAACTCATTCATCACCCTAGAGATTCTATTCCTCCTTTTCTTGCTCTTCATGACAGCATGAAAGTATTTCGAATCTCTATCCGTCCCACCAATCCATCTATCTTTGGTCATTTGTTTGAAATGAGCCTCCTCAACAGCCATAAGATTTTTTACCTTCCTCACAGCACGATGCATCACTTTCCTATTATCTTCAGAAAAGTGAGCTCTCAAGGTTTCCTGAGCCTGGTTCAATTCACTCACAGCCTCATCCACTCTTGCAGTTCATATTGATTAAGGAAGGCTTATATAGCCTCTTCAATTCAGGGTTCATCTAACTTAGCCTGGTACATAACCTAAACATAGCATATCCAATGACAGGAGAGTCCTAAACTTGCTTAACACTAGACAAAAACTCAAGGTGAAAGGCCCATTGGTTTAAAAAATGAAGTAAACCCTTATCAAGTCATACACTCTCAAGAGATTACCATCGGAGAATGATCAGATATACCCGCTTCTAGATAGAAAGCTTCAGTTGTAGTATGTGTACATAGCCAATTATCATTCATCCTGGCTCTATCGAGCTTAATTCTCATCCATGATTCCTCACCTTATTGGTTATACCAGGTGGTATGTAGGCATCCCACACCTTTGATGTCTTCCAAGCCAGTAATATTAGTAGCTAGAACAAGCTCTTCACAAGGCTGTACCTGAATGCCAACATGCCTAATTTTCTTATCTTTCCTCATGCATGCATTGAAATCTCCAACCGCAATTTAAGACAGGCTTGTGCATCTGCCTAATTCAGCAATGTCCTCCCATAACTTTCCTCTAGCAACCATATCATTACGTGCATAAATAAAAGTTATGAGGAAAACACTCCCATTACCACTACTAGTAACAGTACAATGGATGTATTGACCTGTCATTGATACCAAATAAATACCATAAATTTTGATCCCATACACACCATATCTTCCCATAGGCTTTATCATAGTTATCCAGGTATCCCCACCCTTTAAAATAGCTATGAATTATTTTTTTCTTTTTTAGCAAATTTCATCCTAGTCTCAAGGCATCCAAAAATGGATTCCTTGTTTGTACTTGGCTATAAAAAGTCTTACTACCTTATGCTTCTCATACTTATTACAGCCTCTGACATTCCAAAATCCAATCATGTTATACAATACTTAGAAGAGACTTCTTTCCCATCACCTAGGTTGCCAACATAACTATCATTCTTACCCACGTCAGCTTCTCCCCTTTGAGCATCCAGGCCCTGCACAATATGTTCATTACTGTTGTCAGGCACTACTTGACTAGGATTATCTGGAGTTGCTGCCTCAGGAAACTTCAGACTACGTTTCTTATTCTAAACTACATACTAGTTCTCATTATTAGCAACATCAACATCCTTCACCTCATTTTCCTTTGACTTCTCATTTCCTCCATCTCTCAGGCTCTTTTTATTCATCCATTTCGGTATCAAATTAACCTTCTTTACATAAGAATCCACCCTATGCCCCCAAAGACCAAGCCTCGTATACCTCACAAGCATCCATTCATACTCAATCTCCTGTACTGCCACTTGGTCATCAGGACTCTAGAAGATAAAGCTCTGAATTACTTCTTGCGAGGTATCAATACCCACTAACACACGAGCATAAGACACACGTTCCTTTTCAGCTGTAACTTGGTTAGTTGGATATGATACCCCCACCTTACTCGTAAGTTCTATCAATCATTTTCTGTCCCCAAAACTCAAGATCCAAGTGTTGCAGATGTATCCACACAAGAATACGTTCAATAACCAATTTCTCAAATTGAATTGAGGCACCCACTCATGCAGCACTAAGGGATTTTGGTGCACAAAGCAGTTCTCGTTCAGGATCTTCGCACGGTCAACTTCACATCCAAAACAGAAGATATAGTACCCTTTACACCAGATCTGACTATCTTCGTCTAACTTCTTGTCACAAAACCTTCCATCACAGAGTATGGCCCTCGATCACCTAAGACATACCCAATCAGAGTGTTAGCCTAGTACCTCCTCTTATCTAGAACCTTCTCCAAAGAGCTCTCAATCTCCTCATGTCGTCTACACACATATGACAACTGGAACCCATTGTTCACTTCACGATTACCCATCTCCTTCTCATCAATCATAGTCCCACGAAGAATCTAAGCATATCATGCTAGCGTTGTACTCATTGTTTTCGCCTCCATAGGTGGGGTACTCAAAGCAATAACAGGAGTTAAGGGCATCGATGCTTCAACTTGCTCAGCCCAACTAGGGTGTTCTCCATTCATCTTAGCCTATGATTTTTCTAAACCCACAACCTGTACCAGAGTATTCGTCGGTAACACGTTAGTCACAATAACTACTTTCTTCGGTCTGTCTCTCGGCATCGGAAGGGATGGACGACGATCGTCTTCGACGATGCCCCAGGGATCTCTCCCACCCTTCACTTCTAGAATTATGTGAAGAATTTGTTGTCTACCCACATTCATGATGTGAAAGAAAAAGTGACAATATAAATAATAGAAGTTGGGTTATTGGTTTGGATATTTAGATGAAGCCCATTGAGGAGAAGAGAGAGGATATAGACCCAAACAAAGTTTAAAATGTTATGCACATAATTTTAGGCCTGAGAAATCTTCATACTTATGGCAGCCCATATCCATTCTCTCATGGGTTGTATGCATTGGGCCTGGGACGCGCTGGGTTAAGGCTCGCAACTGATGGGCTAGACGTGACTTTTGCTTCCCTGACCAAGCCCAAACCGTGCAACTATTGGATCAGTTGTCATTTGGGTCACGAAGAGACTATAAATATAAGGTCATCTTCATCAATTGCAATCCATCCGAAAAATAAAAAACAACAATAAACTCCAAGTCCTCTCTCCCACAAAGTCTGATTGTTCAACCGCATCCATTGTCTAAACGTGTTAATTTTTTTCATTGCAATTTGGTGATACAAGTGTCAGAATGTGTCAACTATTTTCGTTGCAATTTGGGGATACAAGTCCTTTGTCTTCTAGCGTCCTTCCGCAGAGAGTTCAAGGCACGTCTAAGGTATGTTGTACTCTTGTTATTTCTAGTGCTATTATAACGAGGGCGATAGTCATTACATCTTAAGAGACAATTGCCATTAAACCGTACGTAAGCACCAATGCGGAGAAAATAGTGTTCAACATTCGTCTCGCCTATAAATTGTCTTTTTTTAAATTTTATCTATTTTATTATTGTCTCATTATTGTTAAATTCGCTAACTCATAATCATTTAAGAAACAAGCTAGCGTATCATTCTCGTACTAAGCATATCGATTTTCAATATCATTTCATCCGTGAAAAAGGTCAAGAAGAAGATAGCGCGGTTCAAAAAGGCTGACACGACCTTGAATAGTGCGGATTTCTTGATTAAGACAGTTAGTCATTCAAAGTTCAATTGGTGCATGATTAAGGTTGGTTTGAGACATTTAACTGCTGTGATGACATCTATTTGTGTGAAGTATTCAATAAATAAAAGATTGTTGAGGTTGTCGATTGCTTCAAATCTTTGATCGATATGCGTTACGCTAAGTCAATAGTGGGCTTTCGCTCACCGATGATCGAAAAGGGGTCCAAGGGTCAATGCCCTCGTTGGGGGTGCGGGGGCAGTATCTCCATAACCTAAACAGGATATCTAATATGATGTAATCACATGAAAAAATGATTTCGTATATAGAAAGACGAAGTAGCATTAAGCACATGTCATTTGACACCATGCCTGTTAAAACTTGGTGCGTCCCTTAGCACGGGCTAGAGGCCATGCATTAGGATACATGACCGTTAGGATTGCCTGATTACACTGGACACTGCCTGGTCAGGCTGTGCGTAGGAAACACGGGTCTTGCTTCGAGCCTTGTTTACGAATATTAGATTTATTATATTTTTTTTAATGGATCTATAAATATAACCCATATGACCAGTCGATTTAATGAGTTAACAATGATCTAATATGATGTATAATCATCCCTTCATATAGTGTTTTTTTCTACCATTGTGATGTGTTATGGATTTTTCTCTCGGTATTCGAATTTCCTACGTTAATTCGTGTGTCGTTCATCATCAATTCTCTCAATTTAATATTTTCATTCTTTCCACATTGCTTTTCTTTCCCCACCGTGTTACGACAGCTGACTCGGACAATGCAACATTCGATTCATTCATGCCCATCAGAGACGACGAAGGTTCGGTACAACATTGGAAAAACCAATACTTGGCTGATCAGAAGTCAATCATTTACAAGTATTACCACGAAACACAGTCGACACTTTCTACCCTTCCTTCACTGCCGCCGATTCAGATGGTAGGATAGCGCAGTTACCTTCAGTTGGACATCACTTTGCCACTGAATAGGTGTACCTATTGTTGCGATGCTTTTATTGAGATGAAACAAAAACCAGGACAGGAGACTTTGTTGGCGTTTGCGGCCTCTGCAAAACAAAGGCAAATATATCGTCATGAAATGGAAGAAGTGAGGTTGTCTACCATGGGTCAGACTGGACAGGTTGTCTATGAGACTAAAGTTATTCGGCAGATGATCCGAGGAAGAAGGCAAAGGGGAGGCGTGGGCATAAACAAAATATAATTTGTATAAAAACAGAAGGCAAAGGGGAGGGCGACACAGATATCCAACCGCATTCTGCTATAAAAAAAAAGGCAAGGAATTTGTATGTAACAGAATCGTGCAACAACAACAAAAAAAACCCAGTTTCCTGCGATAGAGAGGGTCCAGTCCAGACTCCAGAGGGATGTAAAAAAAATTGAGCAAGCAAAGAAATGCAACTATGACATATAGAGATGAAAACATCCACTTTCAACCATGACTAGAAATTTGATCTTCAGAAAGATAAAAACTGTTGGACGATTTAAGTAGTCTAAGACTCATCACCCTCGATATCGAATCACATGTTGGTACCTTAATTGTCTTCGCTTTCTTCCTCTGTTTCCAATCTTTCCAGTCTCTCCTTTTCTTCCTTTTCTTTCTCAGCCGCCTCCTTCTCTTCCCTTTCTTTCTCAGCCGCACTGGCAATGGCTAACTCAAGTCTTTTGCTAACCGACTCCCATGACACAAGCTTCTCCAAAAAGAGTGATATGTAATCAGGCCGACGATTCTGAGATAGAAGGCAAACAAAAAACAACTAATTAGATTGCTCAATTCAACGGCTAAGAAAATCCAGATAAAAGTAGATTAATGAGTGCGTTTTACCTGGAAATCTAGGTAATAAGCATGCTGTTTGGACACGAAAAAAATAAAAACACAAGTTAAAGACAATTGGAGATGAAGCAATAAATTGGCCAAGTTTAGTATTAGAGAAGGAAAATGTAAGCTTACCTCCCAGACATCGATGGTAAGGATAGGCTGTGGCAGAGAATAAACTTATATCAGAAAGTTTTGACAGGAAATATAAGAGCAAGCGATTCACCTCTAGTATCATAATGCGAACAAGACTATGATTAACATATCATATGGAGGCGAAGCACTCACATAATGGTGATCCCATACAAGTGGGTTGACAGCGTTGGGACTTTTCAGTACCACAAGCTTCTTGTCCTCTTCTGTAGGTCGTGGATTAACAGCATTTCCCACATCTAGTTTGCCAGTCTTATCTAACATTAAGTAATGCAAGAGTCTCTTAGTCGAACATAAACAACGAAGAAGGAAATCAGAAAATACATATACATAGACAAAAAACAGTAAAGCACCAAACTAGAGGGAAAGGCGTCTCACATGCAAGCCATGCCCAGCCAGAACCGAACTGTGTTGCTGCGGCTGCTTTGAACTCTTGAGCAAATGCTTCGAAAGAACCAAAATCTCTTTCAATCCATCTTAGAAGCTCTCCAGATGGCGTGCCTCCGCCAGAAGGTTGAATGGATTCCCAAAAGAACTCGTGGTTCCAGATCTGAAATTTCAGTTGCAAGCATATTTTGATCATATAATTTCTACTTTCGACATGAATACATGACTACTGTCAGATAGGATACATGAAAAGTATGTTGCCATACCTGTGCCGCATTGTTAAATGTCGGAAGCAGATCCCCTTTATTGTAGGATATCCGTATTATATCTTCTAGTGTTGATTCATCTAATTCTGTTCCGTCAATCTGCTTGTTCAAGTTATCTACATATGCTCTATGGTGCTTTCCCCAGTGATACTCCAGTGTCTGTTTGCTCATATGTGGCTCCAAAGCATCCTACATACATAAATGGGAAAAGGATGTCAGCAATCAAGAAGCCGTGCTTCTCTTTGAAACTAGAAGAACCATATTGATTCTCCAAGAACATTTAACACAGCCAAAACCGTAACATTACACATCCACAGAAGAGCTCTAGTGCACTATTTCTTCTAGTTTACAAAGCAGAAACATTTTTACCATTCCATTTTAAAGGGGCACAATTCACAGGCACACACATCACATGAAACAAAAGATATGAACCTACTATGACCAATGTGCAAATTAAATTGAACTACCCCTGATGAATAAAAATGATGCTATTCTATCCATGTAGACAACCTGTAAAATGAGACTAAGGTCTGGTTAAATGTTGTTACCCTTGACATAAGAAAGGGGGGAAGTCAGACAGGGAAAAATTACTGAAGCAGGTTAGCTTTCTGTGAGATTATGTAATCACAATTCTAACCATCAATAATCACAATTCAAAAGAGAGAACATTATGTAAACGATTTAATGATGGCAAGAGTCTAGCCAAAGATGAAGAACCCGCAATACGTCTAGCAAGTCTAAAATACAGATTAGCACAGCAAGATATATTATGACTGGAATCCAGCAAGAACATATATGTCACCGATACCTACAATCAAGTGCAATGGCTTTCCCAAGCCAATTCATGCACTAAACATAGAAAAACTTCAGCAAACACTTCATGTCGTGATTTCAGGTAGGAGTCAGAGAGGAATACTTGGAATCTTCTTACCAGGGGATAAGGTGGAGGTTTCAGATCAACTTTAGCAGTCACCGCAACACCAACCTTCACCCTTTCTTTCTGCACAATCACAAACAAATGCACATCACCTAACTTAGACAAATTAGGCAAAGCACAAGCACTGAACAAAAAGGTTGTCGTGTCTGATAGACAAAATCTAGGCTTATATACAAAATTTACAATAACATATATGATCTACCCCTGGTGTTGAGGTTGTCGACTTGTCTCGATAAACGTGCGCTATGTGGACCCTGTACGATGAAATGTTGAAACGGTGAAGAAAGGACGTGCATTAGGCTCACACGGCCGTGTCTAGTGAGACACGGTCAGAGGAAGACCGTGTGTCGAGAGGAAGGCATTTTCCTCTCTAAAGCAAGCACAACCGTGTCACGTAGACACGGCCTGGTCAGACCATGTTTCAAGACGAATGCAGAGGATGGAGCATGGCCGTGTCCGGTACACATGGCCATGTCAGCTGGTTACGAGGCAGAGTCCAGTTTTGGATGCGTACGGCCATGCCTCAGGGATTTCCAACGAGATTTTTTTATTATAAATATATCTCTTATGGGACTATAAATACACCTAGGTTATTATAAGTCCAAGAGGAGTTTTTAGGGTTTGAGTTGTGATCTAATACGATCTGAGCCGCTATGTAATCCGATTTTCTCATAGTGCTTTGCCATCACGGTTTGTGGTGGTGTGATTTGTGGGGTTTTTCTTCGGGTACTCGGGTTTTCCCATGTTAAATTTGGGTGTTCTTGTTTTCGATCTTGCATCTTCAAATGTTTCACGTGGGGGTTGTCATTCCCATTAGTCTATTACTCTTACTATTTGAGTATGTGTCACATGCATCACTGGCGAATTGTAACATATTATACTAGACACTTTTCTATCTATCAAATAGGTAAGTTCATCTATGTACCCGTTAACTAGTCTTAGTTATAGGCTTATAGCTGGATCCTCTCCAACTCATTATCGCTTCAATGAAGCGGAGTAGAAGATCTATCATAAAAGAAAGTCATAGTCTAGAATGAGCTTGACCTACTCATCAGACACTCAATTGAGAAAACATTTGACACCTGTTCAATCCACGACGAGAACATTCTCGATATGCTATGCTAACTAAAGCTATGTTCGTTTTCCTATTAACTTCATA
The DNA here is from genome assembly GCA_035668315.1 of Drosera spatulata. Classification (NCBI taxonomy): domain Eukaryota; kingdom Viridiplantae; phylum Streptophyta; class Magnoliopsida; order Caryophyllales; family Droseraceae; genus Drosera; species Drosera spatulata. The sequence goes on from JAOVYX010022965.1 coordinate 38,679, forward strand.
CACCGAATCCTATTAACTTCATGTTAAAAATATACATTAGCGGCACTTTTACCATGTCAAGGAATTAGCTCTACCGAAAATCCGAACACTCAACACTAATATACATCTTAACACTTCGTCATCAGACATCAAGCAATGAATCTACACTACAACGCCCAAATCCGTCAACAATCTCTTCAAAAAAAAATCGATGCAACATCAACATTCAACAACCCTAGCGGAATCGAACCACAACTCCTCAACCAAAAAAGAAACCATGAAACGGCGCAGCGTTAATCAGGTACTACCTGTTTGTTGTGGCTGCGACTCCATGGCGGGACGCGGCGATGCCCGGAGAGGAATGCGGGGTAAAGGGCGGCGACGGCGGTGGAGGGAGAAGAGACGGTTGAAGGCATCATTTGAGTTTGTGATGCTGTGAGCGCTGAAGAAAATCGAGTAAGTGAGTGAGAGAGATGCTTTGGGAGGAGATATGGATGGATGAAGACGAGAAATTGTGCAAGACTGGAAAACTAGAAGGTGCGAAATGCGACAGCGTCTGGTACGTCGTGGAGCCTACTCATTTTTCTACCGGCAACCGGTCATTTCCCTTTACTACAAAACAAATTTCTCACAGCCGTTTAACAAAAAAAAAAAAAAAAAAATACTTACTGTATTAGATCTTTTGAAAACTCTTCTCATTCCTATTCCTGGGCGTTGTTTGTATGGAAACCCGGTAGGGAGCCTGAGTTTACGAGTTCAGGTGTTTATGTGATGGTGTTTTGTCGTTGAGTCTTGGTCTATATTCATTTCATTTATAATCACATTAGAAATATCAAGTCGAGAAGGATTTTTCGAGGATCGATTTCGATGTTTAATTTAATAGGTTTTTATGAGAGTCTAATAAATGATCGTAGAGCAGGTAAAAAAAAATTACCTTTTTCTATTGGTGAGGTAGAAATTTATAATAAAATACTCAATCCCTCTTTGTTATATACCTGTCATGATCTCATGTATAAGATAGTCACCCACTCACTTTATGTCATTTGTTTCTTTCTCATAGGTGATTGGCTTAGTTGTGTTAGGCTTTATTTTGGGTCTTTAGCCCATTGTCACATGTTGATTTTGATAGCAACACTTGTCTCTCGGTTTTGATACTTAAGTTAATAGGGTTTTATGAGAGCCTAATAAATGATCACAGAGTATATCAAAAAAAGTTATCTTTTTTGTTGATGTGGTAAAAATTTATAATAAAATACAACCCCTCTTTGTCATATACCTGATATGATTTCATGTATAAGATAGACACTCACTCACTTTATGTCATTTGTCTCTTTCTCTTAGGTGATTGGCTTATTTGTGTTGAGCTTTATTTTGGATCTTTAGCCCATTGTCACATGTTGATTTCGGTACCAATACTTGCCTCTCGGCTTCGATGCTTAAGTTAGTATGGTTTTATGAGAGCCCAATAAATGATCGCAAGGTAGGTCCAAAAAAGTTACCTTTTTTGGTTGATGGGATAGAAATTTATAATAAAATACTCAATCCCTCTTTGTCATATGCCTGACATGATCTCATGTATAAGATAGTCACTCACTCACTTTATGTCATTTATCTCTTTCTCATAGGTGATTGGCTTAGTTGTGTTGGGCTTTATTTTGGGCCTTTAACCCATTGTCACATGTTGATTTCAGTACCAACACTTGCCTCTCGGTCTTGATTATGAAGATAGCAGCTTCATATCCTCAAACTGATCCCTGTGTTACTCTCCAGCTTGTGTTCGCTAAGTGAAATGATATGTCATCCAAGCTAACTTCACTTCTTTCCTAATCAGATTCTAGGGCATTATGTTTCGAGATCGGGACCTTCTTGTGCGTGATTATCCGTTCTCTCCTGCTCCCGGACTTGCCCCCGTGTATCAAAAAGGGTTACCTTGGGACTCAGAGCTAATAATAATGAGGGGTCAATTGGACTCCTCGATGTGATTGATTAGTCGCCATGCGTCCCTCCTACATTGGTGCCTCGAGCCATGCGTATCCACATGGCGATCTACATGCCTTTCTCGTCAAAATTTACGTTCTTCGAGGACGGATGTGACCCCTCGACTTCTTGGGCCTTGGGCTTATCTCTTTAGCTAGGCCCATCCATCCCCCTATATATGGGGATACATGCCTCACTTTTCTCTCCTCTCTTCTTTAATTTCCTTTGGTTTCTCCTTCACTGTCCCGACTCTTGCGTACCGGTTTCATCCCTAGAAGACCTAGTAATCCACTAAAACCGATAAGTCAGGTATGCCAAGGAGGATGAGAGTCCGGGCTCCTCTTCCACATCTTCTTTCACCTCTAGTCCCTCTAGGATTTGTCCCTGAACACCTGATAGACGTAGGACCCCGATCATAGACTTAGAGGATGATTCGGCTGAGTCCCACCCCATAGACGTTGAAGAGTTAGACCCTTTGTTCCAGGTTGTATAAATGACCTTGTTTCAACTATTAGACATTGAGGAGCTGGGCCTCCTATTTTCGATTGTTCAAAACCGCTCCTTAGGTGATGAGGGTTTGGATCCCACACCCTCGGTTGTTCAAACTCGGGGTGAGAGGAGGAGAAAAGCGAGGGAAGAAGTGAGAAAAGAGGTCGGTGAGGAAGAAACCGGAGTAGATGACGAGTCTGAGGGTTTTACGCCTTTTGATCCCCGGACGAACGATACCCTCTCGGTCTATCCCTCTCTAATTTCCCTTTCCTATAGCAATGGAAAATTTTCGGACTTCAAGGTACCCAATTCCTTCAAAAATCTCGTCTCGAATCCCACATTGAGGGTCAACGCTTATTACCCTTCAAACTACCTCCTCTTTTACACTGATACTCTCGAAAGAGGTTTCAGATTCCCGGTTCAGCCTTTTATTACGGCTGAGGTGAACTATCTTGGTCTTTCGCCTTTTTAGTTCACTCCCAACTTCATCTACTTGATATCCACCTTTTACCTGGCCGTCGTCAAGATCGGCATAACGTCCCGACTTTTCATTACTTAATAATGATATATATGACGTCAGTGCCGCTGTGCTCAACTCCTCAGCTGGGCAAAAACTTAACTTCCTGACTTAGTCGTAAAAATTAAGCTAAGTTCACTTATACATCATTAATTTAGAAACTTTTGATGCACTTAATCATAACCCAGAATATCACCTTTGCAGCGAAATTTACATCTCTTCTTAAGATCAGAACACCTTTCATAAATAAACTACATCTAGCATCAAATCTTAGGTCACACTTCTCCTTCAATCGAGTTCTTGAATTTCCATTTTGCGATTTTTCATCTTTTTACTTCAATTTTCCACGCCAATCTGCCATAAAACCATAACATACAGCAGTACCAACATTCCAAGGCGAAAAGACACTTAAAATGCAATTTAGACAATGTAAAGGGAATAAAAACAAACGTTTAGAACGATGAAATGATGTGTGATTTCATACACATCAAATTCCCCTAAGTTAAACCTTTGCTTGTCCCTAAGCAAAGCCTAGACTCAAGACAAAAACAAAATGTGAAATATATAAAAAACTAGCAAAAATTAAAAATCCTATAGCTCGAGCATTAAAGTAATCAGATTGCCTCATTTCAACAACAAATACATGTCGAAAGAACATAACTCAATAGTCATCCTTAATCCTTATTCAAATCACATCTGGTTATTCCTTTAAACTTCCCTTTTCATTGTCTTTCACACCAAGCAGATTCTTAAACTATAGCAAAACAAAATGTTTAGAAACTTGAATCTCATTTTTTTTCTATGCACCTGTTGTTTCCTTATGTAGGATCATTCCCAAAGCCACCAAGGTCTCAAAGGCGGTCTAGATTTTCTACTGGTCATGTATCTTTTCCCTTTTTTTTAGCTATATTATTAAAGACTATGTCCCTCCCTTTTATCCGTAGATGGTAATTTTGATTACCGAGGTAAGGAACAAAGCATTTATAACATTGCATTGCGATTCTTTTTTTTTCCCTTTTTTTTATTTATTTTTTTTAGTAGGTCTAGAGCATTCTCCAGTAACCAAAAATAGCATGAGGGTTACCATGAAAGAACAAATGTTTATTTCTCAAATGAAATCGAAAATTTTCTTCAAAAATTTTAAAAACCACTCCATGCTCCCTTATACGAGGTGGATAGATGAAAATATGG